>CAEFZX010009141.1:0-89433 GCA_903066825.1 Alfaro cultratus
TGAGGAAACTCCAAAGGTTCTCAATAGGGTCAGAGGTCAGAGGAGGATGGTGACCACACCATGAGTTTCTCCTCTTTCTCCTCTGTCCATAGCAGCCAATGACCCCCACCCCCCAATGATTTCAGCCCAAAAAATGACTCCACCACCTCCTGGCTGACGTCACAGCCGTGTTGGGACGTAGTGGCCATCCACCACCAATCCACTACTGCATCCATCTGGACCATCCAGGGTTGCACAGCAGTCATCAGTGAACAAGTCTGTTTGAAAATTAATCTTCATGTAGGCTACTGCTGGGCCCACTGCACCAGGTTCCAGAGGCACCAGCAGCTTCAAATAACTGTTTGCTGCTTTGTAAGGGCATTTCAACAACTGCTCTCTTAATCCAATGAATTTGTCTAACAGAAACCTTCCTCATTTTGCCTTTATCTCTACAAACCCGTCTTTGTTCTGAATCAGCCACAAATCTCTTCACAGTACGATGATAACGCTTCAGTTTTCATTAAATATCTAATGTTTTCATACCTTGTCATACGGCACTACACTATCTGATGATTTTCGTCAACAGAGATCCTTTCTCTTCCCCATATTGCTTGAAACCTGTGGCCTGCTTAATAATGTGGAACATCCTTCTTAAGTAGATCTCTTTTAATTGAGCTCACCAGACAAACTAATCATCCCAGCTCTCTGAAATTAATTATAGTGATTCAAAGAGCCCTGACACACAATACCATCTAGAAATTTAATAGCACAACAAAAACTTTAATCTTTATGACTCTTAAATCCAATTTGCATAATAATTTGGAACACGGTGTAATGCCACGTTACAGTTGTTGAATCGACAACAGCTTTGCTTTGCTTGTTTACATTATCCTGCCTTCTCCTTCACAGCTGCTGTTGCGTTGCTGAACTGCTTTATCACAGCAGCCATGCGTTTCATTCACAAAGCAACCTTTCCTCCGCGGCTGTTGGTGCTGTGGATCTACTGCCTGCTCGCTGCGTTTTCAGTTGTACAATGCAGCTTTAGGACTGACAGAATCCATTTCCACATGCTAAATTGTGGAGGGTATAAATATGGTTAAAAGAATATCATTATATCATATAAAACCCAGTCAACATCCTTCAAACTACTGTTGTCTCACCAGAAGTTCTTCCATTTGCCATCCAGCAACTTCGGCTTATTTGCCTCAAACCAAATGTCAAAGAGCAGCTGAGGCTCAGCACTTCTGTCTTTAACAATTAATGTCAATCAGGATCCTTGTTTATGGGTGATCCTACGAGTGGCAGGCTTCCTTACAGAGCTTCTAGCACACACCAACTCACTGTCAGCAACTCTGGACTGAAGATGCACAGAGAAATCTGTGGAAGTTCAGATTTATTGGCCCAGACAGAAATTTAAAAATCCCAACTTTCCCGATCAGTGAACCACACTACTCTAAGTGTAACCATCATGCTGATATCAAAGTGGACGGCATTAAATTTTCAGTATCAGTGAGGTGTTTGAATCTGATTTCTGAGGAAGCACAGAAATTAAACTGGATTTCGGATATATCCATTCAGACTGAAGGAGAGAGAGCAAAGTTTCAGCAGGTAACAGGAAGGCCGAACGAATTGTGTCAGATTTTTAACCTTTTGAGGTTTCAACCTCTGTCTGTAAATGGATTTGGAAAAGTTAGCAGCTTTTCTTTTTTGAGCTCTCTGAGTTAAGGCTCTCTACTCTTTAGATCAAGATCACATAAGGAAGGAAGAGGGGTATTTGCTTCAAGAAAGATAGAAAAACTGTATTTTAATGATTTAAATAGCAAGATGTGGATAGTTTTAGAATTTTAACAAAATGAATGAAAAAGATATCAAGTGATATGCACTGATAGCTTTTAATACAGTGATGAAATTTAATAAGCTAAGAATGGTATTACCCTCATTGGACATGAAAACAAAACGTACACCTGCTGCCACAAGGACTTTTAGCAGACATTCATATTTCTGTGTTCTGTAAAACTTAAATGTAAAACAGTCTTGCTGAGACAAGCAATAAGACTGGCTGAATCCTGATATGTTCAGTCAGTTTCACAGCATATTTGATGCTAACAGGAAAACGGTACCGACTTCTGAGAACTCCAATCTGCTATTAAGACGCACTGATCTGAGCATAATCCCTCTCCTAATCATCATACAGTGCAGCGACAGTAATGGCAGTAATTTCCGTTCATTTTACATGAGTGACGTAATGTTCAACGCCCAAATGACTCAGATAAAATCTTAAAGACATAACCACAGACAAAACAAGCATTTCCTCCTTTTCAAACACGTAATGAATTGTTTTTTTACGAGAAGAAAAAAAGAACGAATTGAGGATTTTTCTTAAAAAATTCTATCTGTTAAATAAAACAGGCCTGTTTTATTTGCGAACTATATTTACGGTGGTGCTGGGAAATTCAGTGCCTTTGTGAACTTGCAGTGGTTGTAAGGTATTTGAGTTGAGAGCAGCTATCCAAATAAACATGAGAAAATGTTTTGCATTGGAGATTCATACTTATACTGGGCCTTGCAAAGACAGTCAGAACCTCTAAACTTTACAACCATCAATTTTAATTCATTTTATTGGAAGTCCATGTGATCGACCAACACAAAGTAGTTCTTAATTGTAAAGTGGAATTAAAAGGGTTTTATGGGTACATAGCTATATAACCTAGTTATAGTTGTTCCGTTCTGTAAAAAAAACATTACTGTCTGAATCAGACTAGATGAAGAGTGTCTGTGAAAAGCTATTTTAAAAACTTAGAATGTATTTTTAATTGGCAGTGAGTCGAACGACGAACTTATTCATGTGTGATTTTAACTGCATTTTCGATTTAATGGAAACACCGCAATTGGAAAATTGTGTTTCGTCGACAACAGCAGAGTATCAACCTAATTTTCTTGATGTTTTAAGCTTTAAACTTCTCCATCGTTTTCTCCATGACCTTTCGGCTCTGCTTCTCGCTCCTCATGATGTTGTTTGCTTAATGATGTTTGCTAACAAATCTTTTACTGAAACTGTGGCAGCTGGTTGCAATGGATCCTTGTTAGTGTTTCTAGAGTAAAGGGGGGCAAACACAAATGCATGTAACACTTTTCTGATTTTTATCATTAAAAAAACTATAATAAAATTTATGTATCCACTAAAAAACTACATTGTATTAAATCCCACTAAAGTACACTGGAGTTTTTGGTTGTAATGTGACAAAACTAAGCTCGAGGGGAGTGAATACTTTTATAAGAACTGTAATATGTTTTTGGTAAATGTAGCTCTCAGCCCTTTGGCTCTGCTCTAAGGCTCAGTAAGAGCTTCTGAGTCTTATAGCTCTGACGACATAAATCATAAAGTCTAAATAATCTGTTAAAAGAAAAAAATTAAAGACACATAGAGGTTTGGTGCGATCGCTGTTGCGGGAAACAGATTAATAAAAGCAGCGTGGGGGTTGCATTCTGAATAGCATAATAATTTTTCCACCGTGGTGCATGGCGACAGAACCTAGGCAACATGCGCCGAAGGCAGGCTCGGCCCCTTAACCACACGCACAACACAGAACTACAAAAGCAGTTCTTCAGGAAAAGCGAATCATAAGAGGCTACTGGACGTGACAGGAGTTACTAATGAGTCTGCAGCCGGGTTGAGGCAGAAAGATGCAACAGGGTCATGTTAATTACAAAAAAAACAAAAAACAAAACACCATTCGGTCTTTGAAGCTAAATCTACATATTTTACCACTTCAGACAACTTGTCTGAAGTGGTAAAACTGTTTTGATCTCTGTTTTGACCAAAGGAAACACCCTAATACCACAATATCTGCTACAATGAACTATCCCTAAAACGTAGAGTGACTCAGTTTGATTGGGGACCAAAATTGCAACATTCGTTACCTTTTCAACCGCTTGCCTGTGGTGGCGCTGCAACAAGAACCTCTGAAGGAACCAACTCGAAAACCTCTGAAGAAGACACTGAACCCAACTTCCTTCTTCACGAAAATTAAACAAAAATGAAGTGGTGTCAGATTTTAGCGTTTGTAGGATTTCTCTTTTGTCTTTAGCAAAGGACAATGAGGAATTTCTCTCTCTTGTGCTCGACTTGCCTGTTTGTTTTGGTTGTATTTATCCAGAATGCCCTGCGCTATAGTTCACTTCCTGCATTTGGAGTGGTCGCCGGTCAGCTTGCATCCACATTAGACCGCACCAGAGTTCACTTCAATGAGCTGGGGATTAGGTTTTTAGGAGGACCAGAGTTCGCTCTTTGGTCCGCATCATGGATCAATTACGCATTCCCACCTCCCCAAATGAACCAGACTTTCTAGACAAACAGTTTGATAAAAGCAAATTAAACGTTCTGCTGTAACGTTTAGTTTGCATAATCAAGAGGCTATAAGCAGCCTTTTGATTCCTCAGGACTGCAAATGGATAAAGATGACATCAGAAGGGACCAGGTCAGATACAGAGGGAATAAATCAAGCACCTTGACAACAGGTCATCAACAAAGGGTTAACTTTTCAGAAATACGTGATTACTTCTTTCACAGCAGCTTACTGTGTTTCTGACTGCCCTTTTGGAGACGTTTGTCAAGTGGAGCAAACTTGGAGGCTAAAGTACTTTCCCTTTAATTCCAACTATAGTAAGGTAATACCTAGCAGTTTCTTTGTTGAACAACCCAGTCCAGGCTTGCATTGCATGATTTCAAACTTAGCTTAATGCAAGCAAGTTGTATTCTACATTTAAGTTTGCTGCAAAGTTGGCTATTCCGCTGTATAATGAAGATGGTTCTGAGGTGAGTGATGTAATATTATGAGATCTATTAAAAAGAAACTAACAAATGTAAAGAAACCTTACAATTCCCCATCAGACAGGCTCTGGGAATGCACCATGTCTAGATTCACACTCGACTGCTGTACTAATCGGGTCTTAAAAGCCTACTCCATGTTGCACCAGAATCTGAAGAATGTAGGCCAATTCTAAAGCGAGTCCTGCAACACAACACGCACCAGAGTTCAGTCCAGTCAACACCTTACACGCCAGAAGTCAGTCATTTATTTCCTCATTGATGTACAAAGCTGCAGAGTGTGAATGGACACGATGCATTTTGTTGACACATTTAGCAATGAACAAAACAAAAAAAGTCTAGGAGTTTCTATTTATTCTGATGGTTCTTTAGGATTGGCTTACTGCTAGCTCAGATTTTAACTGAACTTATTTTATACAGTATTAGAAATACACAGCCTCAAAGATCGATACATTTTAAATTCTACTGAACATTTAACATTGGAACTGGAAGACATTTTAAGTATCCCAAATAAATAACTTAAATAACAGAAACGACAATTATGAAGTATGTACACAAAATGGCCCTTCAAAAAAAGAGCTTGTTAAGACCATTGCACCAAACTGAAGACTATTATCATCCAATTTTTGGTAGAAAGAGAGAAAAGAGAAAAATCATAGCTCATGCAAATGGAAATTATTGTGTTTTTTTTATTATTTACCATGCAATTAATTAACAAATTTTAGTTTCTGTTTGCTAACTCAAGAGAAACTCCCTCAACACATGTTCCAAGCATTGTGGGAAGAAGATTCTTAAGTGAAGCTAGGGCAAAACTACTTAATCTGAGCCCAAAAAGTGTGTATAATTGTCGTTAGTTCACAATTTAACAAGCGAGACAATTATTTTTCAAGTACAGTAGTCTTAGTTTGGATAGCGTTTATAACGAAGCTGGCTACACGCCTTCCAAATACAAAAGACTGCACCTTTCTAAAAGAAATCCCCTTCCACACAGGAGAACATCTCCGAATAACACTTATGCCCTGTAAGAACAAGTAAACTGAGATGCAGAAAAAAACCTCTTCACTTCTAATAAAGTGAGCAGCTGGCTGATTAATTCTTACTGAGTTCAAAGGAGAGTCCGTCATCAGGAAACATTAAGTGTTCTTACCAACATGATGTCATTTAATCCCCCGGTTTACCAGGTGCTTGCTGTCATATCCTCCACAACAACACCCAGAGAACAGAAAACCAAGCACAACAGTTTTCTCAACGCTGGAATAGAAAAAACAATTATTTTTTTTTTTCCCCCTTTAAGACAAAGCGCTGCACACAGAGGTTGTTTAGGTTGCTGAGTCTGAATTAAGCATAGATTGGCCTATATTACAGGAATCAGGGGAAGTAGTTCAGTGTTTTTACCCAGGATGCCTTACTCTGAAACTGAAAGAAAAAAAAAAACAATCATAGCTGAATACAAGGTAATATGGATATTCACTACAAGCAGGGAGCTGATACACTAAAACAACAGTTTACAAGAGCCAGAGCCAACTGAGTTTACAGTTACGGTAATACGTGCTGTGGCGTGAGCAACGCTCCGGCCGCTGACTCACATTGAGTAACTTTGACTTTCAGGAATAGCACACCTCCCTCTAAAGCCGAATTCCTGCTTTTGCCTCTGCCACTCGTTTTAGTCCCAAATGGCATGCACTGACCCACTCATTAACCAGTGACCCTGCAGCCGGACCAAACAACCCCTGCATGACGGTAATTGTTGCAGTCAGAGACACAGCAATTAATGAAGGGGCCAGAAGTTTCCACAAGGGTGTCTGACTGCATTAAAAGGCTCCTGCGTGAAGCTCGCTGCGACCCCTGACCTGTTGGACCTGTGTTGTGGAGACCTGTGACAGGACAGTGTGTTGCTAAGATGTGGCCAAATATCCTGTATCAAATCATCACGGTGTCACACATCTCTTTCTTTAACAGAGAAAATGAACTTTTGTGTCGTTTCTGAGACCAGAAACCTCAATGAAAGTATTACAGCGAATTATGGACGAGTGTAAAAATCATCTCTAAGAAATTCCCAATATCTATGAGAGAAGAAACACCGTCTGCGTCAGCACAATATTCAGTCTCTCCAGGAAGTTGCGGCTGCAATCATTAATGCAAACTCACTCATCGAACACAAATTTCCCTGCCGGACGACGATGCGGGGGTAAGGCGGGATTATAACTTGATGAGAAAAGAGAAGGGCAGCAATTACAAAATTTTTTGAGAGACCATTCTACAGAAAGAATAAATATTTAAATAAATTGCAACTTTAGCCACAACTTTTTGAAAAAAAGTCTTTCAAATGTTAGGCCACAACAATCACAAAAAGACATCGGACAGCATCCTGGACGTACTGCGTTTGATATACGTGGCCTTTTATTCTTTCTGTAACAGTCTTCAGACACGCATGCAGCTCTGCGAGAGGCAACAAATTAATTAACAGTGACTTATAACACAAAGCACTTTGTGAGAGTGCACTGTGAACAGAGCCAGATTGACTGGAAACTCTGACCCCGCCGCCCTCCCTTCAACAGTTGCTTATGACTTCCCTAGAGGGAGGCGAAGCAAAGGCAAATTCCCTCTGGTGTGCCGCCAGCCGCAGGAACACTCTGATTCAGCCACTACAGCTAAACCGACTGGTTTACTGTAAGCGTGTTGCAAATATGACGCGGACACAGACCTGGTGCTGCTTTCTTCCACTGATGGGATGCACAACGGGTTGACAAAAACTACAGTGTGGAGGAAAGAATATTTACACCCGTTTTTTTTTTTTTTGCTTGTTTGTTTGTTTCCCACATTACAACTAGAAACCAGAGTGTATTTTATTAGGATCGTGACGTGTTGAACACAAAGTAGTACAGAAATGTCAAGATGTCAAAAAAGTCCTCAAAATCTTTAACACATCAAACTCTGAAAGGGTGAATTAGCATCCAGACCCTTTTTCTCTGACAATACCAAATGAAAAAAAACCTCAACCAATAAGCTTCACAATGTCCTAATTAGTAAGTAGTAGAGTAATGTCTACACCTAATAAATGGTCAATTAATCTGACAGGCCGGTCAGAGAGAGCATTATTTAGAGAAGCAATCAAGAGACGCGTTGTGATCCTCAGCCAGAGTGTCTGCGCATCCATAAATGAGGTATTAAATTCTTGTATCTAAAATGAATGCCTTATAATGTTCTCAATTCATTTTAAAACATGTAAGTTAGCCTTAAATATATTAGGTCTTAAATTTGATCATAGCAGCACTTAGTCATGCATGTCTACTTTCTTACTGGATCTCTGCTAATAGACACTTGCTAAGTAGCTAGCAAGTTTTTTTGTGGTCAATCGTGTGTAAGGGAAAATTTATAGGCAGTTAGCTGTACCGTGTTCATTTTCATCACTGCTTCACTTCTTTGTACCTCTGAGGCTTGACACATTCTGTGAAAGAAAAGAAAAATCTTGGCGCTATGGGGGTAAAGGCTGTAGGGAGCCATATGCAGTGTGAGAAGCACAACGCTGCTGCCAAAAGCCTCAAACAGACCCCAGAAATTTCACAGTTTTTGCTATGACTGTAATCCAGTAGAATCCCTCAACAGTCCCCAATGTTTATAGTTCTCCGGTCTTAAGTTTGACTTGCTGAAAAACCTGCAGACATCCTGCTCTGCTCAGTGAGAGATTCCATTGACAGGACAATTACCCATCATGCACTTTCCAAATCTGGTCTGTACGAAAAAGTGACAAGAAGAAAACCATCCTTAACAGTAGAAGTCTGCATTGAAGTTTGCCAAGTAGTGGACAAAGTGTTCGAACGTGCTGTGGTCAAGTGAACGTTTTCACACTCCAAGATGCTTCAGACTTGGGTCTAAGTTCACCTTAACGTATAAGTGGTTTAGATTTAAGGATATTTGTGTGATAAAATGGCCCAGTAAAAGTCCAGGAATTTTTGGCAAGATTTGAAAACTGATGTTCACAGATACTCTCCATTCAATCTGACTGAGCTTGAGCTGTTTTGCTAAGAAGAATTAAGAAAAAAAACCTACAATCTCCAAAACATGGAAAGCTGGTAGAGACAAACCCCAAAAGACGAGCAGCTATAATTACAACACAGCATAGTTGTACAAAATACTGAAGCTGGACACTTTTCTGATTTTATTTTGAAAAAAAACAAAAAAACTTTGAAAGTCATCTCTTGTTGCTGCCCCTTCCCACTCATGCAGTACTTCATGCTGGGTTTACAATTCTAACAGAACATAAACATTTGCAGTTCTAAAATGGAAAAATGTGAAAAACTTTAAGGTAAAGGAAATCTTTTACATTGCACTGTCTCTCAGTCAAAAGCACAAACTCAGAGAGAAGCATTAGATATCTTTCTAATTAAGAACATGCCCTGGGAGAGTTTTTTATATTAATTTTTGAGCCTCTGTATTCCTGGAAGCTTCTGTATCCAAAAACTAAAAGCATAAGTAACTATTTTATAAAACTCAATAGTCTTACTGTGAATTGTACAATCAACATTTAGCATCAGTCAAGTTGAACAGTTCAGTCACTGGCTGGAAAGCACAGCTTTCTTTGTTTTAGGATTAGCATAAACAATGAGTAGTCCCTGGAGGCTGGTCCTGGATTAGTTCGTGGTCGACTGTAACTTCACCAAAATGTTTTTTTTTTTTTTTTTTTAAGGTACATCAATAAAAATGCAAGATTCCACATCAAAAAGGAATGTGGACTGTAATCAGTATCTATCCAGTTCTTGTAAACAGATAGCATAAGATTTAAGTAAGCTT
Organism: Alfaro cultratus; assembly: GCA_903066825.1. Lineage (NCBI taxonomy): Eukaryota > Metazoa > Chordata > Actinopteri > Cyprinodontiformes > Poeciliidae > Alfaro > Alfaro cultratus. The sequence goes on from CAEFZX010009141.1 coordinate 9,599, forward strand.
CAAAGATAAGTAAGGTGAACAGAGGAGAGCAACGCAAATTTCCCCACGGGGACGATAAAGTTTATATAATCTAATCTAAAGATGAATATTAATCTGAATGCACCGTCTTTCAGAAACTGGATACAAAAGATCTGACAAAACACATGAAAGACGGCTCACCCCGTAGTTTATCATCACCTTGTTTCATTTAAGAAAAGAAAAAAAAAAATTTTTTTTTTTTTTTTTGCGGTCAAATAGTGTTATTTTTAAAATTTGCCATAAATTCATCAACAGGAAAGGGAAGGCTGCTGGTAAGAAACAGATCTGATTTGAAGTTGGTCCTAAAGACAAATTTTCTATCTAAAAAACAGACACAATTACGTAATTGCTTTAATTAATAGCAGAACGATATTCCAGCAAGTGTAAAAACAAAATGATGATTTTTACTTAATCTACGGAAAGAAAATCAATTAGGTTTTAGATCTTGTTACACAGATTAGTGTATCTGTTCTTAATATAATTACACAAATATAACAAGCCGATATCAGCTGTTCGGGTAGACACACATAAACTGCTTGTTGATCAGCAACTGTGTTTAAATTAGCGTTACCTGATGATTGGTGTTATAGTCTCCATGCCACAGGTGTGTATATAAAGACTGAAAAATAGCTATAAAAGTTTTGAACCACTTGCTTTTTACACACATGAAATTTAATGCCAATCCTTTGTTAAAACAAATGATTAATTATGGTGTTGGCCCACATTGCGTCACACCAAGAACTTTAAGTGGGAAGGCTTTAAACAAAATCTGAGACTGTGTTTATGGGAATTTTTGACCATTTTATTAAAAATCTCATTTGTGAGGCCAGACACTGACGTTCAAACGGTGCTCCTGCGTCAGGGCTGTGATCTGGACTCGGTGCAGGACAGTCATGTTCTTATGTCTGAGTCCTTGATGTCTATAAGGGCCTTGATTCATGCATTGGTAAAATAGTCATGTTGGAAAAAGAAGAAGCCATCTCCAAACAGTTCCTAAAGACTGGGAGCAGAAAATTGCCCAAAAATTGTCTTTTGTGGAAGCATTAAGTGTTCCAAGGCCAAGAACCACAGCCAAGAACTACATCTTTATCATGGATAAAGATGTGGAAAAGGTCACGTCACAAAACAACATCCCAAGCACTGACTATCACACTGGATCATGTTCAATCTATCATCTGACAATGGAAGCAGTACGGTACAGCTGTAAACCTACCAGGACATGGCTGTCCATCTAAACAGACAGACTGGGCAAGGAGAGCATCAAACAGAGAGATCCATAGTGACTCTAGAGAAGAAGCAGCTCTCATCTGATGACAAGACAACCATCGTCTGTAGATTATCTAAATACAATATAAGATGTCTTATTATGAAAACATATTAGGATTAGCTCAATTAAATTAGACTAAAATGTCTTTCTATTTTCAGATTGTAGAACAAAATGAATCCTCTGTTACAAGAGCAGAAAGAAAAAAAATTGTAGAATGAGGGGAGTCTAGTTTGAAGCGCATGTTGTAGATGCACTATGCAGGTTTTGCATAAGAACTTATGGAAAAACTCCTAAAAGGACCACTTCCTATTGCATCCAAAACCAAAAACATTACATTTTTGGTTTTGTAAGAGCCACCATGGAGGGGCTAATGAGCCAAATATGGCTCTGGATCCACAGGTTTCAGACATTTTAAATATCCGCAAATAACAAATGGGGAAAAAACACCAGTCATAGATGTGCAAAGCTGGCAGTAGGTCTGGGTAATTTGGCTTAAAAATACATTTTTTAAGACAAAATTAACTTTTTTCCTTAAAAACATTACATAAAATATCTTTAAAAAGTGGCTTTCATTCCAATCATTTCTTCTGTGAGTTGACCAGTATTCAAAGTTGATATAAATAAAAGATGTAAAAATGACGACAGCTCTCTGGTGGGCTGACATCACTCTGAACAATGGAAATAAAATCGTCGTATTCCCAAAAATTAAATCTTCAAAAACAGAAAATGTGACAAAGTGCGATAAGGCTTAAAAGGCATCAATACTTTTCCACTTTACATGGCGGCAACAATACTAATAAAATGACCCCGAAAGACGGACGTTTGTTCCCTCTCAATAACAGTGCCTGTCTGTAACCAGTCAACTGTGATGAAAACAAATAGTACGTTACGTAATGCTAATTTGGCATGGAGAACTTCACCTAATTTCTGGTAATGGAGCTGAATGATTTGTTCTGTTTTACCTCCTGATTAATCCTCTTAAAAGTAAAGTGATTATTCTAATGAGCGTGCTTTTTCCAATATTCTAGAGTATTGGTAAATGAGCTGCAGACGGGCGCGCCTAGCTGTCCCTCCGGCAGCTCTGTATTTTTAGGAGGAAGTTGCATTAAATCCAGAAGCCAGGGCCGGCCCAAGGCATAAGCAAACTAAGCAGTCCCTTAGGGCCACTAAGGGGCCCCCTCAGTGAAGCTGATTTTTTTTTTTTTGGTAATAATTTTTGTCATTATAATTTCAAAAAACACACAATTTCACTATGAAGTGATTTGTTTTTACAATAATATATATTTGATAATGTATGTAGAAACTATTTTACTGATAAAAAGAAAACAAATAAATTGCTCTTGGGGGGCCCTGGTGGTTGCGGTAGGTACCGCACGCTTCGCTGTAACATGAGCTGCCGTGCAATGGGCAGAGCACTTCCAAAGGTCCAAAAGTCCAAAGGTCCGGTCAGAAGTTAAGTAAGCAAAACTATGTCTCAAAAAAAAGACTTATCCTTCAGGGAGGGAGAAAAGAAAGAGGAAGAATAGAAAAATCCAAGATAAAGGTTTGTTTAAATGCGCTTTGGTAATGTAATGTAATGTAAAAGATTTGTAAAGCTGCTTGTCATGAATTGCGGTGAGTAGTGATGAGGAAGACGCTGAACGACTCAGGTTAGAATGAGCGAAACGATGAAAATCCAAAAATAAACAGTCTAAACAAAGTCCAAAAACCAGCACAGCTGAGCGGAAGACTAGGGCTCACACTGGTAGCAACAGGCTACCCGAATGGACGGACGGACAGCCTGACTGGGAACATACCACTAACGACAAGGACCCGACAGAGACACAGGTGATACTAAATACACAAGAGGTAATCAGGGAACGAGACACACAGGAACAATCAAGGGGAGGACAGGACAGCACAGAAACTCAAAATAAACACACAAACAACTCAAATCACGACAGTGCTAATAGAAAATGAGCTTGAACGGTCCAGTTCAACAGCCAAGCATTTATGCTAGCGTCTTTGTGTTTGTGTGAAACTGAGTTTAAACTTTAAATGAGTCGATTCTCATGGTTGGCTCTGTATATTTCGGAGGTATTTTTGGCTTCAAAACGCCGTGTTTGATAACAATAATTAAAACTTCTCAACGTTTGACCTTGTCTAGCAAAATGCTTTTACATCAGGCTACATGGCTGCTGCATCGATGAGCTGCTCTATGCTGTAGTTGGGGATATGTTGTTTGCTGCTGAGCATCATCATTTTGTGGCTAAAACAAACATTATTTTTACATCAACTTGTAAGTTATGTGAAACTTCTGTTAAAATCATTTGAAGGCTCAGAATCAGTCCAGTACCGGTCCACATTCTCAGGGGAGAAAGACTCACCTGGTATAAATTACATTTTTAGCTATTGGAGTAACGCTTAAGAAAAATTCATTTAATCAAAGAATGTCATGAATATGTGTGTAGGGCTGCACCGAATGCAGTTTCCTGGCCGATCCCTGGTTACCGATCTTTAAGGATGATCTGCCGATTTTGATTTAGGTTGATATGAATTTTGTTTTTGTCTGAAATGTCGCTAAATGTAGCAAAAAAAGTCGCTGAGTTGGCAACAGTGGGGTGAATATTGTTAACTGCAAATGTGCAGACCTGACCTGGTGGGCCGGTCTGTCAGTCAAACCTCTCACTGCAGAGCAGAAGAGGAGAGAGACTGATTTTTAAACCTTTGCTGACGAAGATAAGATCAGGGGGATAAGATGGGCTTCACATGTAAGTATCGGCCGATCACGATCCCCCAAAATTAAGAAAATCGGCGCCCAGAAATCAACTGGTCGATAAATCAGTTGGCCAATAAATGTATCCTATATTATGCATGTACATAATGTAAACAGCACTGCCAGAGATGCAGTAAGTTTATAGCAGGTGTGTGAATGACCTAATGACCGGACTGCTGATTGCAGCCAGTCCACATTGTTAGCAGATCTAGAGGGCCCCAAAACCACATTTCGCTTAGAGCCCCATGGAGGCTTGGGCCGGCCCTGCCAGCAGCACTTGTTTTAGTCAGACACAACCCGCGGAGCGAGGGTGGAAATCAAACCGCCCGCTCCGCCAAATAAACCACAGGTGAGGTAAGCATCTTTGTCAAACGACATGCGCGGACAAACACTTGGGGGCTCAGAGGTGTTAGAGGCTGTTACTCATTATCCACTCAACCGCATTCCAGCGCCGGACAAAAGCTGTTATCGCCACCATCGCTCAGATGCGAGCACGAGAGAGGCAGAGACGGATTTAAGCAGGTTCTCGAACGAGATGCCCTCACCTGATAACCCCGGCACCGCCGTTGCACCATTCCCACTTGTCCCACTGCTTTACAAATCAGAGAGAGAGAGAGAGAGAGAGGGGGAGGCAGGAGAGGCTTCAGAGGCGAGGTAAGGAGCTGTGGAAAGCTGGAGGAGAGTGGGAGAGTGTGAACATTAACACTGAGTGGAAGTGATGGAGAGTGATAAGGGCACCTCCTGCTTCCCCGTTTACAGGAAGCTAGCGGCAAATGATGTGGCTGATGAGGCTGAAACAAACCCAACGTGGTGCTCCTGTGATTTTTTTTTTTTTTCGTTTCGTTTGCTTTCACTGCAAGGAATGTCTTGTCAAAATGAGGGCAGAAATACATTCTCCTCACTCTGCTCCTGAAAATCAGGTTTAGACTATTTGAGGTCATTTGAAACAACCTGGCCTCCAGCTGCAACAAAGGCATCCAGAGCAGAATGAAAGGTCAGCTTCGGTTCATAAATTATGACACAACTCATCTCAATACCTTACCTGACTCAAGAGGAAGGGCAGACAGGTGAAACACCAGTTTAATAACGAATGAAGGTGAGTCCTGAAACATTCCACATGTAGACAACACAGGCGCTATGAAGAACCAAAAGTGCCACAATTCAATCAATGAAAAAGCTATTTACCTGTAACTAAGTATTTATAAAATTTTTTATCTCTTTATTCAATTTATGTTATATTTACATTTTAATTTTAATAAAAAAAAATAAATCATGTATTTATTTATTTATTTATTTTAATCTGTCAGCAAATCTCCAGACAGTTAACGCTTAATTTTATGCAGATTTGCAAACAAGTGTTTCAGCAGAGCAAGTGCTCTTCTTTTTATTGCTTTGCAGGTTTTATTTCAGCACCGTGATGTAAGTTGGATCCACTGAATTCAGTCTTATGCTAACTATTTAATTGCATAAAGACAAGAACACACTTGAAAAACATAACTGAATCATACAAAGTGCTAGCTTTGCCATACCCCGTCATTGAAATAAAGTTCCTATATTTTTCCCTCAATTACAGTCTAGCGTTTCAGAAAACAGGGACAGTTATGGTTTGAAAGCAAAAGTAGTGCCATACAATTGGCTACCATCCATTCATCTGTTAAAACTGCTGACTACAGGCTATCTGAGCAGATAGCCTGACTAACTAACCAGTTCACATCCATTTGTTAGACTCGAGTCAGCCTTTAAAGAGGAAAACCTTTGGCAGGTATAATTTTTCAGACAAAAGCTACAGTAAGTACTGCAGAACTTAGCATGTTTATTCTACAATTTTCTTAAGTCTAGGAATCAAAATTACAATGGCAATAAACAACTGCAGAATATCTTATAATAGCACCAATTTGAATGATTCATGCTTAGGTTATCACATCTCCAAAATTGCGTACCTTGTTACTATTAGACATCTTGAATGTTAAACAGCTGTGTATTCTACATATCTACAGAGCATACATCTAACTATTTCTGGCAAATATTGTTTCGCTAAAGGAGAGTTCCAGAGGCAAACACAAAAAGTAAAGTGAAAAGCAAGTATATTACAAAATGAAGGGATCAGAAATATGAATAAAAATATAAGAATGAAGAAATTAATACTAATAAGAATTAGTATTAATGTTTATTCTGAAAATGAAGATGATCAAAATGGTTGAAATATATATTACAGGAATGTGATCAGACACACAATGTGGATGAAAAGCAGTGGATTAATAGCTTTGTATCTACCCTGACTTTGACACAATTAATATTTAAAATTATGCCTTAAATATTGAATTGGCGATGGAATTTCCCAATTAATTATTGTAAGTCATACACAAAAGATAACTAATTGGATTGGATTGTGTCACTTTTGGCTTTCCATACAGAGACAACCAAAAAAAACTGTGCTTTTCTCACCTTTTTTAAACTCCTCCAGCATCGCGTCCAGCTTGGTGTCATTAAACACAAAATGCAGCGAGTGGCTGTAAAACTTTGTGATGGTTTTGAGCGGCGTGCAATCATCCGGGTCAACGAAGGCCAGGTCCTTGACAAACAGCAGATCCACGATGTTGGACCTCTCGCCCTCGAACACCGGGATGCGCGTGTAGCCGCTCCTCATGATCTCGGCCATGGTGTTGAAGTCCAGGATCGTGTCCCCCGGCATCATGAAGCAATCTCTCAGCGGCGTCATGACGTCCTCCACGGTTTTAGTCCGGAGCTCGAGCGCGCCCTGGATGATGTTCAGCTCCTCCTTCACCAGGTCGTTGTAGGGGTCCGTGACGCGCAGCATCTCCAGCAGCTTCTCCCTGTTGTACACCGTGCCGATCTCCTGTCCGAGCAGGTAATCCAGCAGCTTGCTCACCGGGTAGGACGCGGGGAAGGTGAGCAGCATGAAGAACTTGGTGAGGAAGATGGTGTTTGCCCCCACGGCCAGGCCGTGTCTGGAGCAGATGGCCTGCGGCACGATTTCACCAAAGATGACGATCCCAATGGTGGACATGACCACCGCGATGAGCCCGGAGCCGGCGATGTCGTCCAGCAGGATGGTCAGCGTGGTGTTCACCAGCACGTTCCCGAGCAGGAGCGAGCAGAGCAGGTAGTTCCCCTGGCTCCGGACCGGCTCGATCTTCTTGGCGTAGTTCTTCTCCCTCTCCGTGCCGCAGTTCTGGACGATCTGGAGCTCCATGGGGTCCAGAGCCATGAGCCCCAGGTTCAAGCCGCTGAACATGCCGGAGAGGCACAGCAGCATGGAGATGAAGATGACCTGGAGCCAGAAAGGCAGCAGGAACTTCTTCTCCTCCACCACTATCACTTTGGTGTCGTCCCCGTCGTGGTAGATCCAGGTGTTCTCCGTCCACGGGTCGTGCAACCCGGCCACCGCCGGCGTGGAGGTGGCGATGCAAAGGTAGTACGCTTTACTCCTCTCGGTCTTCCGCAGGGGCTTGACCTCAATCTCGACTACTCCGGATGTTTTCCGATTCAACATGATGTTGGGTAATATAATTATATCCGAAGTCCTAATTCCGCAAGGATGCGAGCCGGACGAATCCTCCCGGCTCTGGTTGTCCCCCGTGGAGCTGTCAAAGCCCCCCACCGCCCGGCTCCGCTCGTGTTCCGTGAAGGCAATCTTGGACCAGGTCTCGTTGTTGATGTTCTGCCCGTAGACCCTCAGTTTCACCCGAGACCGCTCGCTCACCCGCAGGTAGCCTTTATCCATGAAGGAAATGTCGTCCGTGTCCTCCAGCCGGAGCCCGATGATGACGGTCTCCTCGGAGCCCTCCTTGCCACTTGTCGGGGTGACACAGCAGCCAGTGACAGTTAAGAAAATCATCGCCAGAGCTCGGACCCGGCTAAGTGACGCCATTTTTGCAATGTTGGGTCCCGGGGATAACGGATCTGCCATATCGATGACCGTGTGGGCAAGCAAGCTCCTGAATGAAAAGGGCTTTGAAAAATCAGAGCCAGTCGGAGTCCGCCTTCATCTCCGCCCAGGGCTGCCGTGACTTGTGCATCGGGACCTGCTCTTTCCCACTACGTGTCCGACACTGAGAAGCAGCCAGCGCAGGCTTACAGGCCAACTCGTGCCTCTCTCTATGTCCCCAAGACGGGCGACGGGAAGGACCAATCAGGGGCGGCGGCCGAGCCGGGGGGCGGGGCGTCCGCAGCCTCCTTGGCGAATCAGATTCCGGAACAAGTGCAGCTCATCTTTGGAGGCAGAGAGAACTCTCTAATCGTTGGCTTTTTTTTAAAAGCAGGCTTCTTTATGCACCCTGCACTCGGGGCCACGACTCCTGGCTGACTTAATAAAAAGATAAGCCACATGGGTCAGCATCAGACTGTTTTTAGCAAAAAATAATAATAATAATAATAATTAAAGTTTCTATAAGTGTACTTGAGGTAAAGCAAAAATATAATTCAGTTAGAAATTAAAAAACAAATTATTTTCACAAGCTACTTGCAGAAAAAAGTGTCATTAACACAGGAGCATATAATTTTTTTTTAAATAATATAAAAAAGTTAGTATGTGACAACAATTCTACTCTAAAATGTACATATGCATGTACAGTTGTACAGTTTATTTAAAAAACTGTATGTACAGTTTATTTAATTAGCACATTTTCACAGACAAGGTGTCAGAACAACACAAGAAGGTAGCACAACAAAATACACCGGTATACAGTACAAAATAGTACAACTACAAATGTATATAATAAAAGTTTAAATTGACTACTTACAACAGTGAGATATTTTAAGTGTTTACATCTGATTATTCCGATGCTGAAGGCTGACAGGTAAAAAAAAAAAGCACAAACCATTTTTTTAATTCTTTTATTTTTTTTGAAAATTGAGACCAATAAAAGTGATTTCAAAGAGTAGACTGTTTACACTGTGCAATACTATGTTTTCAGTACTTTGTTGCAGCTCTTTATACCCAAAAATTCAACAAATTAAAACACTGTATAGTGAAATGGGTTTATAGGTTTGGGTAGTTTTAGAAACTTGGAAAATACAGTGCTTATTGCACAGACATTTATTGAAAATGAACATATTTTATTACATAATTAAATTAACTAAGCCATCCACATTGCATGTCCATATCAACCAACAACAGTCATTTAAAAAAGTATAGAAAATACTTTTGTTTTTAAAGTTTGGTCAAACTTATTTCACTTGAGTATTTTAGGTTCAACTTATCCAATTCATTGCTCCATTTAATCTTTTTTTCTGATATATTTTTCAGTTTTTTTTTTTAAAGTGTCCTTTTAAAGTATTTGATTAAAAAAATCTGATATATTTCTATTACTTTTTTTTGCTCCTGACATAAACTTAGCTTTTGGGAATTTTCTATTGTAATTGACAATTAAAATCTTTTTGTAAAGGTTATTACAGCATTCATTAGAACAAGCTAAGTCCATGTATGAATGGTATGAAGCCTACTGATCAAGACGAGTGAACAAAGTGTAGGTACATTATTTTGTAGTTCCCATTTTCATCCACTTCCATTTTTTTCCTTCTGGTTTGGGGTTTCAACATTATTACCATCCTTATGTAAGTGAGGAGATTAAGGTGAGCCACGACCAACACACTCATCCAACGATGAGTCACTTATTGTTGGTTTTTTCGATAACACAATCATCTTTCAGGCACTGTGAGTAAACATCCTAAACGCACTCATAGAGCAAGTGTTTATATCTCTGCACAGTTCGAAATACATGCAAAAATGCAAGCCTCATTGTAATCTATTAGTACTGCTGGCCTCCTGTAGTGTCAAGCAAAACAAATGACGATCATTCATAAGTAGGCGTTAATGCAGTTCCATTGCATCAGTTGGAAAATCACTCATGCACAGCACGCTGCTGGGCCTGTATTCCCTAGTCCTCTTTGCACAATCATTTGCAGAAGTCAGCAGATTTTGTGCTGTAGCATCCCCCTGTGGCTGAAATAAGGCCTTGGGCTGGCAGACTGAAAGGCCAGTTTTAAGGGATTTACCATGTCAGCCTGCATCAATAATTCAACAGCAATAAAGACATCAGAAGTGTAGAACGTCCACACGCGTACAGACATACACACACAAGAACGTACTGTATACAACCATGTCTCAATCACGATAACCAAGCTTGTCGTAGTCATCATGCAGCATTGTATTTGGCACACATTTGCAGTCTTGCTGCACGGCTAAGTAGCACTGTGGATGTTTAGGAAATCACCACATTCACACCACTCAAACACAGCAACGATCCCTCATCACCCGGGGTCACGTTCACTTCAGGGGTCCGGGGGCGTCCAGAGGGCAAACCACATTCAGATACATCTATAAGCCTCGACAGTGACTGTGTTTCCTGTGCAATCAAACATCAGTGACTGTTGGAATGTAACACTCATTTATTATTGATGGATGACTCTTAAGGACTCATTTTACGTAATAAATAAGTATGTGTATGTGCGCCAAATGACTATAGGAGCTGATAAGATGGCATTCCATTGGCTGAGAAGAGAACATTCCTTCCTGTTCAAGGTTCCCCGGCATGACTCCACACTCTGGTTATGACTCCGAGACAGCTGCTTGACCTTCTTGCGTGTGGATGTGTGCGTACGCATGTTTCAGTGGGTATGCGAGTGGGAGTGAGTGCAGCGTGCATCCCGGTGCACACATGTGTAGTTGTGACTGTGCGCACAGCAGGGCTCCCTGGGTGTGTCACACACTTCAGATTGATCCCAGACACATACTGACCCCCAGTGGTTCGAAACAAACAAATAAATCGAAGAATTCCTCATGCAGGAATTTAAATATGACTCTGACCTTAGGTTGGACACAACAAGACTCACAGGAGCCACCCGGTGGCAGGAAGCCGAAGTTCTCTGCAAAGTTGGAATGGGTCAAGATGCGTTCTGCGTCCACCTTCACTGGTCTACTGAGTCTGGACGTATTTAAGATTGTGAAGACACAGTGCATACATCTTGTTTCTTTATCAAACAGGATACAGAATATACAAACCTTAAAAGTATGATGATGGTCAATTCGTAAGCGGTCCTCTGACCCTGCAATCGCTTCACTGAAATCACTTGACAGGTTTTGGTGTTGCCTTAAGAGATACCTTGAAAAGCATCTACAGCCACAGTAAGAGACTAGGCGAAAATGGTATCCAGAGGAAACATCCAACACTGATGCTGACCAAAAAGAGCCAACAGATTAATTTCACATTTCCAAAAAGAAACAAAAAACAGCAGCCTAAGACTTTAGGGAAAATATTCTGTAAAATGTAATTTCTTCACTGAAAAGTGAAAACGTTTGAGGATTTTAGTAATCCATTAAAGCCCAGCAAAAACTAAAACATGCAGTATAAAAATTATCTGTGGAATTCTCTTTATAAACACCACACAAGTAGTTTAAAACCCCCCTAAAAATACCAAATGTATAAAGACAAGATATCTTGAAGACACAATATTTATTCAGCTACACAAAGAGTACATGTTACAGGGAAATGTCAACAAGTACAGTTCAGTAAATCACCTCAGAATCTGAGTGGTTGCAGAAACTAGAGCTTCACTTTATGAAGGTTAAGTGAGGATATTATGGTATTAGAGCCTGTTGATTAAAAAGAACTGCCAACATGTGTAAAAAAAAACAAACCTTCACTGGTGCTCTGTGAAGGATAGCATGTTCTTTTGTGGTCATCTTTACATTTCTTCTGATTCTTCCATTATCCTTAACTGAGAAAGTGATTTCAGGAAAGCCACAAAAACAGAAATCCCTATGTGACATTTCACAGCCATCTCTCTTCTCTTAGAAAACTGTGTAAAAGCACATTTGGAACAGGGAAAGTTTGAAATGCTACTACCTTAATCATCTGAAGTGTCTGATTTTAGTCTTACTGAAAAAGGACAATCACACAGCATATAGCATGCTGCTGCATTTCTCAGTGCTCGTCCTATGATCATTTGCAGCAGTCAGCAGATTTCGTGCTGCAGCATCCCCCTCGAGTGCCCGACCGAGAGGCCAGGTCAAAAGGATCCACCGTGTCAGCCTGTATCAATAATTAAACAACAATAAAGACATGAGGATACATGCAATAAAGTGGAGACCTCCTCATGCAAAAACTGAAGTATGACACTGACCTTAGGCTTGGCACAACAAGGCTCACAGTAGCCCCCTGGCGGCTGGAAAGTGAAGTCTTCTGCAAATCTGGAATGCGTCAGGATGCAAGCTGCTTCTCCGTCCACCTGCACCACTTCATTGGTCTATATTGAACACAGCCATTTAAACATGGTGCATTTTTTTGTAACGTCATAACGCAGGATGTGTACAGACCTTAAAGGTGTAGTGACAGTCAAACTGGAAGATATCCTCTGCCCCAGTGATGCCTCCATTATATATGACCTGGCAGGTCTTGGTTTTGCCTTTAGGGACTTTGAACAGGCGGTATGTAGCAGAAACAAACTTGAAGTCACCTGTATGAACACATGCATGAACAATCAATGTTGTACAAGTCATTAAATGAAATTCACTCATGTAAGTGCACTGTAGTGCAACGTTTCTTACAACGTAAGTTCACTGAAATGTAAAAAAGGAAGAGGTTTTGCACAGACAGAGGAAGTGCAAAAAAAGTAAAAACACAACAAAAGAGCTCTTGGTAATGAAGATTTTCCAACGTTTTATGTAAAATATGACCTGTTAATTTCACACTAAAGTATTAAAATATAATCAAAAATCTCAAATTACATTTTTCTTGCTACATATAGACAAAACAAATCTGTAACATCAGGTCATGTCTACTTTTGAATGTTTATAGTGTTTCACAATTATCTTGAAAGTCTTGGAGACCGGAAAACTGTAAAAAGCAGATCCATAAACTGAAATAAGTCACCGGATTAAACCACACGATCACCAACTGAACAGCTCGAAGACCAAAACCATCATGGCTCATCCATTTTTTAAAATAGCTTCAGTCCAGGTAAATTAGTGCAATCAACATCAAGACATTATTTTATTCTCGTCACTGTTTCCATCGTCAGGTGGAAATACACTTATTTTTCCGCTTGTGAAACTAATAACGTCATGGCCATCTTACAAGTACAAATAAAAGCTAAATATAAGTGCGCAACATTTCTGTTCACCTTAGTATTACAGTCAATAACATGAAGTAGAACAGGTTGTTCTACAAAGAAACAAACCATAACAATTAAGGAAACGGCATCAAACCTAGAACGTCCTGCAGTTCTTTGTTGTCAACGGCGACGACGGTGGCCGTAACCAGCCGTGGCTGACTGAAGCCCACCTCCTCAGCCAGCTGCAGCAGATCCTTCCACCACAGCGCTCCACCCAGACATTCACCTGCAAAGATCATCCAACCTTTATGACACAGACAACAGAGACTGTGGAACAAAGACTTAATGATATTAATCAACTATGAAAGTGTGTGAACTGCTGATTAGCTGACAGTATTGGGAAAACTTGCACGCATTCAAACCCCAAGATGATTTTGTCGCGAAGCTCTGAAAGGAACTACCGCACTACTACGAGACTGACATAAAAGATTTTATAATTACAATACAATTATTATAAAACAAAAAAAAGTAATTTGTGTCAGTTTCATCATAAACAGGTGTAATTAATTTTTAACAGAACTGTATTTCTATCATATAGTCAAACTGATGAAAATGTTTTGTTTGGTTTTAAATAGAAAAATCTTTTAACTAAAATTAAATTGACACTAAATTCTGATTATTTTTAATACCAGTTTTGATTGATTATGTGGCGGCAGAAAATATTTGTGACCCACCCCACAGCACTTTGTCATTTTTAATTTCCTCTGTCAGCCTTCCACTGGAGTAGATGTCACTGAAGTATAGCTCACCCCCATCCTGAGGAGACGCACGTTTGCAGAAAATATTGCAACAGCAATCTAACTTCCAATATATAGTGATTAAAAAAAATAAATAACTGGTAAAAGCATGAAGCTGCGCACCTTGAGTGCATCGTATGCTTCAACCAGAACCTGCTTCTTGTCTGGGGAGAGGTTCACTACGCAGTTGGAGCTAAGCAACATCAAAAATCAACAATGTTAAAAACAGAATAAAAGAACAACAAGAAGAAAACTTGATGAAGTAAGGATCATCTCTTACATGATGATGTCAAACGAGTTTTTTCCCAGACCCGTCGCAGATAAGGCCTCAATGTAGCCCTGAACAAAACTCACATTTGGCTTCTTGTAGCCGAACTCCATCGTGTGGTAATCCATATATTTTCTGGCCACTTCAAGCTTAGACAGAAGAAAAATATCTGGGTTTTCAGGATATATGCTGTTTATTCTGAACATTTGTATTTCCCATTCCTTTCGAGTCAAACGTGTTTAAACATTTACAAAGTTAACATTTAGCCAATTACACTTCTTCTGAACATGCTTAAAAACGTTCTACTCCTAAACAAGACTCAGTTTAACAACTATGCATTTTTTCTTCAATAATTTACACTAAAATAAATCAAGTCATTTTTCAAACTTGCTACAGACTTTTCCCAACTGCTTTGTGAAGTTGTCCCAATGAATGGCATTTTTAAAGCCAGAAATTATCCCTCTTTAACTTGACAACAGGCTGAGATGTTGTGGTCTGTCTTAATGGCTGCATTCGTAATGCAGTTGCTCCGTACCTGGGCCTCAGTCATGTCAATGCCAGTGACATGACCTCTTTCACCAACTAGTAAACCTAACATGTAGCAGTCCCTTCCACTCCCACAGCCCAGGTCCAGAATCCTGCAGCCCTCCAAGGACTCCGGCACCACCAGACCACACCCGTAGTATCTGGTCGGGGGGAATCAGAAACATATCAATCTCAAAGCTTTTTTTCAATGTCAAAATAAAAAAAATAAATAAATGAAAAAGCATCCTCCTCCCCTAATTACTTGTTAGAGACTTCAGGGTGAACTTTCTTCAGGGCTTCCTGTATGAAGGCTGGGAGAGGCTGAGCTGGAGCCACGCAGGCGCCTGTCTTCAGGTCCGACGTCTTCTGGAGCCTCTTTCCATAATAATCCTGTTAAACATAGAAAAGCTCAAACACCGAAGACAGGATAAACTGCATTCTCTATATAGTTTATTCCTAGACTTAATATATCAGCAAATTCTGCAACGATAGCAGCAGCTGCAGTAAAGCTCTTTGCTCTGGTACCAAATTATATGTAGTAAGCTTTATTTTTGAAGTAACTGTCTAGGGGTTTAGTTAAATATCTTCTTGTTTTGCCTGTTAAAATTCTGACTTGGATATGTTGAGACAGGACTACTTGTTGCGCTGATTTTAGGCTGAGTTTTTAATAGAATGAACGTGAGGTTTCAGCTGCTGTGAATTAAAGATGAATTGTTCCAGTCGTCAGTGGATTATTTTCCATCAGTTACCAACAAACAAGGACAAATATGGCTGAAGAATTTACCTTTAGATTCTCACCTCACTGATTGGGATTAAACAGTGCTGCAGTGAGCGAATCTGGTATGATTTTAGGTTTCAGAAGTATTGAGTGAAGTAGTTTTTTATTTTATTTTTCTATAATTAATCAGTGCATGACATTCTGGGTCTTTTCCTTGCTGCATTTTCAACTTATAAAATTCAATCATCCATCAATTGAATCATAATTACTAAGAACTTTCAGTAACCGAATCATTAAATTAATTCACTTGAGAATAACAACAATTGAGTCATAACACCATAGTTTGACTTCACTGTATAAAAAGGGGACATCTGGATGCCAATAAACTTCCATTTATCATCTAAAACTTTTTTTAAAATTTAGCCAATTTTAGCGACCTTAAATTAAATTTGAAATTGTATGAAGGAGGGCAAAACGACGTCACATTACCTTGACATCCGCGTGAACGCTGCTGTCAGAGAAATCATTTCCAATGGCACTTAAAAAAAAAAAAAAGTCAATCATTAACTCTCAGCGCCAACGTTACCGTCTTGACGGCGACAATAGCTGTATTTACATAGAATAAACACGTGGCTACTGCTGCAGAAAACTTACAGAATAATTAAAATGTGCAGAGTGACTTAATAAATGTAATTTTGACAAATTTTTAAATGCCTGTTTGGGACTACAGGTGCCCGTTTCAGTCGGAACACACCTCGCCATGTTAGCTGTAAGATGTCAATTACAAACTGGACGTAGTGGGAAGATGAAGTACTTCTTACGTGTTGTGGTCAGCCATTATCACGGGTTCCTACAAAATGTAAAGCCTGAATAGGGAACTTTGGTCACGTTTAAAAACAAAGCAGTACGGATTTCACTTCCTGATGGGCAGCGCCCTCTGCTGGTCTTTCCCCCAAATCACAGTCCAAAAGATCAATCTTTCCTAAACCATCCTGTAACTTTATAAGGTTACTTCTTTTAAATCATAAAAGAGTTACTATTTATCCAAGTCAGTCTAAAAGATCAGAATAGAAGTCAGTAAAGGGTGCATTTAGACTGTGACGGCAGGTAGCACAGGAGCCTGTGTATATAAGTGTTAATTTAATCTGGATTTTATTGATTTATGCCTTCCTGTCATAATTATTGCTGTCATAATTATTGCCCCAGGAGCTCAGCTTGTAGCTCGTCTGCTCTGTTGTGTTTATAGTCTCTCATCTTCCTCTTGACAGTACTCCATAGGTTCTGTAAGAGAGCTTAGGTCAGGATAATTGGCTTGTCAGTCAGTAACAAAGGCCCCATACTGATTAAAGCAGGTGCCATTAGTGTGGGTAGGTACCAAGTCCAGGTGGAAGTTGGACTCGACATATCCATAAGTTTGTCAGCAGAAAAAAAACACGAAAAATTCTTGGTAGATGGCTGTGCTTGTCTTTTGACTTCGGAAAACACAGTGGGCCAAAACCAGTAGACAACATGGCGCACCAAGTTCTCACTGACTGCGGAAACTTCACACTAGACTTTAAATAACATGGATTCTGTGGGTATTCCACAGTGCCTCTGGCACTGCATTTTCTAAATGAAATTCAGTTTGTTTTAATCTAAATAGAGGGCTTTGTGACAGCAACAGTGTAGCCAGTTTCCTCCTTGGTCAAGAGAAGACACTTCAGACATTGTTGAGAAGTCGCTCAACTCAAAGAATGTGGCAGCTATTGCTCTTGATAGGCCTGTGTGTGGTGGCTCACTAAGCTCTGATTTCAGCATTTTTGGGATCAAAAATAGGTCTTCTGTAGTTTCTGAAAGTGGTTGTACATACATTTCCTCCATTCACTCAACTCATTCATTGTACCTGTACATCCTTGGAGGATTGTATAGGGCTGGTACGAGGCTCTTTAAGGGGAGGCACACAGCCCAATCACACCCAGAGAGAAGCTACAAAATTACTATTTAATAAATCTTTTATTCATATCTCAGAGTTGTAAGACACATCGTCAGTAAGTGATGGGGTAAAGATTTGCTATAGTCTCTCTATATTCATCATTCCTCCACACTAAACTTCCAACGCTGATGCCAAACCAAGATGACAGGAAGTCACCCAGACAACACTGTTTGTAAATTTAGTATATTTATTGAACATACATTCATCTTAGTTGCTGAAATAAATGGCTTATGATCAGAACATTCACAGAATATGTGCAAAACATACACAATTAAGTCAGAAAACCATCTTTGGCAACACTGCCCTGATCTCTGAACAAATACTTATTGTTAGTCCAACGTAACTTTCACACAAACTCGAAATGAAGGGAGATTTTCTAAAAGAATCCAATGTTAGCCTTAATAATAAAATCTGTCCAAGAAAATAAAGCTAAAGATTTTTTATAAAACATTATAAAGCAACTATATGGTTCTCCAACTCGCTACAGGTGATTGTACACAATTTGCAAATATAAAGTGGTTTTAGGATTTTCTCTCTATTACATTTAAATGAACAGGCAGATATGAAAATAGCTCTTTTTAATAAGACAAAAGTACACAATACTTCTTCATCTGTAGCTCACAACACACGCTAATATGTAAAGCACTTAAAAGTGTGTCCATGTCGAGACGCATAAAGGTCAATGAGCTTACTGGTAATACAAGAAGGTTTCGCATTGCACTGTAACCCCGTGCTGAAGAATGTGGGGGAAATAACCTCCTGCAAGGTGCTTTCAGTATATATATATTCATACCAAAATAAATTTGTCTGACCAATTGCTAAAATGTCTGTGCTTCGCAGAGATTGAACTTTGTGTTGTCATGCAGTTGTAGGAAGGAAAGTCTTACAAAACATGTTACAATTTCTGGTGGTCTCTATGGAGATGGGCAGTTGAACAAAATAATGAACTGAATCTTTGGCGAAACAACTCTGTTTGCTAAGGTTTCACCAAACATTAGCAACATCGTCAATAATAGGACTTGGAGGACGATAAGTGTAGAATGTCATTGTCGTGGAATAACAGAAACAACCCTGGAACCTTTCACATTACATCCATCAATTTGTGTGAATTTCACTGGAATTTTGTAATTGTGAAGTGGGTGGAAAATTATAAGTTTTACAAATAAAAATCTGGACTCACAATCACAAGAAGTTCTGCTTGCAGAGGCAGATGGTGCTCCGAGGTGACCAACATGAAACCTACTGGGTGGTGTCAGCATCATGCTGAGGGGATGCTTTTGTCCAGTAAGAAATTAAAGCCCAGACCTAAATCCAAAGTTTTTTGTAAAGTGAAAAAAATAAAAATAAATTCAAGGGTGTGAATACTTTTGAGTGGATTTTATATAAGGAGAAACCGACACAACCAGGTTTTAATTGGTTCATCCAGCCCTATTTTAACATAAATAAAAGTTCAGATCGTTTTTTTCAATTTCATCTCTTTAACTGAAGAGTGCAAATGCAAAACATAAAAAAAAATAATCCAATAGACTAGGACATTTTAGTTCTAAATAATAATGTTACTGACATATTTAATAACAACAGACTGGAAGTTGCTCCAAAGATTCAACACCAAATATTAAGAATAGTTCTTGATGTTTCTAACGAAGGATTAATTTTTTGTTTAAGATCTGGCCAGGGTTGATAATCTGTTGAAGTGACTTACAAAAGAAATCTTGAGGTTTGCTTGTTGTCATTTCAGTTTTAATCTCTCTGAAGCTCAACATTCTTGATTTGAGTACCTGCTTTTTCAGGGTTCGTCAGTTTCACTAAAGCTTATTGTTCCTCGAACTTTCACACCGAGTTCTGTTAGGCACCGACTACATACATTCAGCTAAGTTAGGCTGAAATGATCACATTCCAAGTAAATGTTACATTTCCTATTACTAACACACACACACACACACACACACACACACACACCTATCCATTTAAACATGTTGCGATGGAAACTAATCACAAACCATGAAAGACTAAGGGTTTGTTTTAAAACAAACCCTTAAAATGTTAGGGTTTGTTTTACTTTGCAAAATATTTTCACTTTTAGAGAAACTGTGCAAAACTGGAAGTGTTCACCCTTTACCTATTTTTTTTTTTTCTAAACACAGACAAACTACCGTATCGCTTGTAAGGCTGATAGAGCAACACCTACAGAAGGCAGAGTGGTTTACACTTGCAGAAAAAGCACTTTAGAAGCACGACTACTGGGACGCCGTGCAGTCTGCTCCTGTAGTAGAAGTTGCAGTATCCTTATGAACGCACCAGTTCATTCAAGGTTTTTCCCGCTGTGCCCGTTACACCACCATGTAATGTGCTGCAGCTCTACAGATTTCCTGCAACTGAAGAGTTCCTGTCCTCATCCTCCCACTGAATCCGTTGCCGAGTCAGTGCGTTTGGTTGAAGGAGAAGGATGACTGCAGAGAGGAGAGCTTTCGCTTGCTGCAGGCTGTTGAAGGGGCTTGCACTGCCCCCTACACAACCCATGTTACACTGGTTAAGGCCACTGAGACTAGTACGGGGAAGAGCAAGGTGTCTCCGCCTTTGCATCGGAGTCATTTTGCTGCTCCCTCATCTGGTTATTTTAAGATGGGCTCATTTCGTAAAACAATCTGAAGGTGCCGCTGACACCTCTTAGCGTTTCATCCCTGCGGATCCGGG
This sequence comes from Alfaro cultratus, assembly GCA_903066825.1. Taxonomy (NCBI): domain Eukaryota; kingdom Metazoa; phylum Chordata; class Actinopteri; order Cyprinodontiformes; family Poeciliidae; genus Alfaro; species Alfaro cultratus. The sequence goes on from CAEFZX010009141.1 coordinate 29,688, forward strand.
CTGTGAGCCAAGCCGTCCTGTTCGCTGATGGTGTGGAGAAGAAGGCACGCGGGGGGACCAAGTGAGCCGCCTCCTGCATTCGGAGGCATCAGCGGGGGCCCGCGCCCGGCCCTCCTCTCCGCCCCGCCCAACGCCGGCTCCTCCTCTAAACTGAGGGAGGCTCGATGGCCGCAACTGTCACAGAAGTCGCCCGCATCCTCCTCCTCGTTACCGTCATCCACGCCACGCACCAGCAGACTCTCCTGCTCCTGGCCTGTCCCGCCAGCTCCACCACAACCGCTGCCCCCACGTGTGCCACACACACACACCTCGATCCCAGAATCCCCAGTGAATCGCCGCCTCCTCCCGTTAGGGAGGCGCTCTTTATCCTCACTACAACCCTCTGACAGCGACAGGTCCTTGAGCAGGGGATCCTTGCAGGAGTCATCCTCACTACCACTTTTTTTCTCCTGGCTCCTGAGCATCTCCACATTCAGCCCATCTGACAGAAGAATAATGCTGGAGTCTTGGGCCGTTTGATGGGGTTTGTTGTCGGGCTTTGGCTGCGCTTCCTCTATTGCAGGTCTACTGCAGAGCTCGTCAGAGACCGGGGGCGCAGGAGAGGACTGGGTGGATGGACAGTGTCCCGCCTGCTGCTCAGGAGACATGGCAACAGAAGCCGCTGAGGAGGAGTTTAAGCTTAGGGCGGTGTAAGGAGGTGGAGGGGTCGGAGGTCGGTTGACCACCTCTTCATAGTCAGGAAGGAGGTAGTTTGGTAAAAACCCTAGAGAGAAAAATAGACGAAACTCAGCTTTAAGATTCAAAACAGATTTTTTACATAAAAAAAACAGAACATACAGCCTGTACACAGAGGCAAAACAATCACCAACATTAAATCAGACCAAAAGTTTGTTTTTGGACAATTTTTGGTTTGGTTAGATTCCGATCTTAATTCAGAAGCTTACATCCACTCCCTTAGTGTTTGCCTTCAAACTTTACGACTTGAGTCAAACCTTTTGGGTTTCCTCCTCCAGCTTCTTACACAAGCATGCTGGAAATTCTGACCTATTCCTCCTGACAGAACTGGTGTAAGTGGGTCAGGTTTGCAGGTCGCCTCGCTCCCTCACACCTTTCAGCCCGAGTCAAAATTTTTCCATGCGAATCAGATCAGGGTCGAGTGACGCACCAACAGAGTCTTTCTTACCTAAAGCAAACTAATCTGACATTAAGCGTAGGGTCATTGTTTGCTTGAAATAATGTTTGGGCCGAAGTTTTGACGTTCTGGCTGATGTCTTGAGATGTTGCTTCAACATTTCAACATAACCTTATTTCACTGTAATGCCATTCATTTTGTGAAGATCATCAACAATTCAATTTCAGATTCAGACCACAGGACATCCTGTCCAAATATTAAGGCATTGTTCCTGAGAGCATTTGCAAATTTTAATCTGGTCTTTCATGTTGATTTCAAAGTAATGGCTTCTTCCTTTCATTTCTGGATTTTCTTTCCTGCGCTGAAACATGGTGGTAGCAGGTTTTGCAAAGTTGGCAAGTGACTAAGAAAGCAGTGCTCTGCATTTCCTGAACGCTGGGACATGCAAACAAGTAAGGTCCTGATGATGCAGGACCCCCAGGATGGATCTCAGTGCAAACATTATATCTCAGCCAAAGCTCCCACTTTGACTTAGAAGACTTTTTTTCTGGTAAATAAATGAGAAAAACATACCCACAGGCAAAAAAAATATCTTTTTTTAAAAAATTTTTTTAAACAACCTGATTTTCTTTTAAGTCAGTGGTTAAGCTACACCCCTACATGGTCAAATACGAAAAGCTTCAAACTATTTCTATACTAATCCACGTCAGGGTATCTGCAGGTTTCACCAATGCAAAATTCAAAGACTTGTGTACTTACGGAAGTAAAAGGGAACTGAGGGGTAGTTGTGTGCTTCACGGTAGGCGATGAGGTTGATCTCGTGCTGCCGTTGTTGCTGTTGCATTCTGTGTTTTGTGCGCCGATGGTGGCAAATGCAGCAGAAGCACAAAATAAAGATGATTGCCCACACCAACCAAAACCCTAAGATGGAAAAAGAAACATTTACTTTAGACATCCTAATTTCATTGTTTTGCTTCTTGTTTCAAAAATAAAACAGGAAACAATTAAAATATGCTTCTGTGCATCCAAATAATATATTAAGAGAAGCAAATCACCTAATACCAACATAATGGTTCAAAGCATTCCCATGTAAGAAATTATTTCATTTAGTGGCACAGGTTGAATTTAACTCTAAATATATAAATTCAGAATTATCTGAACAGAACAAGCTCTTATTAAAGAAAATCTATTTCACATTTCTTACATTCATTCGAGCAAATAATTTTAATGTGCTTTTAGTAATACCCTCTCAGCTACTCTAGACTTAAGCTTAAACTGCAGCAGGAAGCAGGAGAGAACTTTGTTTACTATGTGTGGGAAATTAACAGATCTCTGTTGTGTCGTCACAGAAAAATGTGAGGAATTTCACTTCAAGGACGAATGAACAAGAAGGAAAACACGGAAAACATTAAATTCAGGCTCTGAGAAAATGAATCTCTGCATGAGTGTCAAATTATTGAATGACCTTTTTAGTAACATTTCATACTGCACTCTTACCAACAAACTAAGAGAAATTTATAGATGAGATAATCCGACAATCAACAGTCTCAAAAGTGCTGCTTTTGATCCATGATACATTTGTTTTGTTTGCAGAAGTCCAAAACAAGTGAAACATGAACATTTAGTTTGCGATCCAAAGGACAATTAATCTCAAAACCAAAAGTCTAGCTTAAAACGTTCATCTAAGAGGCCACAGAAACTGAAAAAGTCCTTTTATAAGTAAGAAGCTGCATTAATTTGTGGGTTCTGTCAGTATCTGAAAACCAAAATGATCAATGACAAATAACTTAAAGGACAAATGTCCAATTATAGATTAAATCCTTTAAATTGGGCTTAATCTATAATTATTAAGAGATAGAACCATTAGTTATCCGATTTCTGTGATAATAGAAAAAAAATTACTTTTCTGCTGTACTTCAACTCACTACTGCATGAATGTTTTAATGTGACATCAATGAAGTACACCTTAGTGTTAGGAAGAGACAAAACCTCTCACTTCAGGCAATGTAACTGTTTTGACTGAGGCTTCCTAAGAGTTTATAAACATAAATTTGTAAAAAATAAATGTATTTCTGTCATTTTAGGCTGATCTTTGAAGACTAGGCCAAAAGGGAAAATAGTGATCAATTACACAACACAAACAATACAAGTTACAGTTTTAGTGAAGTTAGAAATAAAGGGATATAATGTGATTGTAAAGACAAAAAGGAAGAAGGTGGAAACTTACACCAGAGCTCATAGTAATAACTGCAGCACTGGGATTCTCCGCAGCAGTGTCCATACTCGCAGAAGTAGCTCTGGTTGTTGACGCCATCACAGTGGATCAAGCTCTGCAACACAAGGACGGCAGAACATTGTGAAGGAATGTTTTTGCATAAAATAAGTCATCTTGTCTAGTCGTATCATTTCAGGCAGAGGGTAAAAATGAAAGAGCAGCACAATACGGATTCCTTTAAATTTCTCCATTTTCTGGTATTCATCCCTCCATTGTCTACAGCCACTTATCCATGCAGAACGTCACCTGCTTCCATTGTGCTTGGAGGAGGACAAAGACCAGGTGAGGTGAAGACTGCAGCAACAGTTTGAGTAATGAAAAACTACATTTATTAACAGACACACATTTTTCATCACTATTCTGCAGATTTAAGGTATAAGGATTGATGAGTTACACTTCAGGGGGAAAAATTATTTGCAAACTAAAACTGCACTGCATACTGAATTAAAATTGTAATTGCAATTTCAATGCTTGCAGCATTGCAATAGGCGAGGACTACTTGGCATTTAAATTTTCCATCACAACCCACTCTTTCCAGTAATAAGGCATTCATAAATGTTTAAACTCCTCATGTTTGAACCAACCCAGCCTTAAGGAAGTGGCAAATAACCAAACTAAAACTATTTGTTCATTAGAAATAATTTTTTTTTTTTTTAAATCTACCAGGAATTATTTCTTCCTGGTTATTTAAGAGCTTTGCAGAGTGTTGCTGTATTCTTATAAATAATGTGGTAATAAAAGACCCTGAGCATAAACTAAATTATCCAATCCAAGCAAATCCCTGCGCCAGTAGTAATTAAAATTCCTCCACGCATTCCTGGAATATTACATCCAGCAGAAAGGGATGGACGTGCGGTCACACTGACCTAGACCTTTGACCAGAGAAATCTAATCTGTTGATCCTCGAGTTGAAGAGAAAGCGGACAAATCGGAATAAATTTCCTCAAGGCGTTCAACAGATATTCCTTTCATGGGAGGAAAAGGTTTGGAAAGGAGTCTGACAAGAATAAAGTTCTGCTCCCATGAGTCATTAGGGGTAAACACAGCTATGTTTTTAAGTGCTAATAAAGACACTGGCAGAAGTCTTCCTTGAGCAAAAACCCACAGTGCTGATTGTGTTTAGTCATCATCAGTTACCGCTACCTCCAATATTTAAGCCATATTTTTCCAAGTTCACTCATTACAAAAGTAACAATCAAGTACATACAACTCTGGAAAAATTAAGAGACCACTGCACTGAATCCCACTGAAACCCTCATGGTTATTCCACCAAATATTAAACGATATTTCGTTTAAATATTTCTACATTAGTATTGGTGTTTCTAAATCAATACAAACTTGTTTTCTTTGCATTATTTGAGGTCTAAAAGAGCTGCATGTTTTCAATATTTTGACCATTTCTCATTTTCTGCAAATAAATACTAAATTTCTGCTTGGAATTTCAGAGACATGTCAGTAGTTCATAGAATAAAAGAATAATGTTCATTTTGCAAACTGATCATTTTAAGTGGTCTCTTTTTTTTTTTCAGAGCTGTAATGACTTATAACGTATTTTTTTTTTTTTTTAGCTTTTAGTCATTTTCTTTGACTTGTTTACATAAATGGGTTGCTAACATTAAGTCATAGCAAACTACTGATGTACTTAGTGAGTTTCTGCTGCATAAGCCAGGTTAACAGGAGACAGAAAAAGTATTGATTATGTTGGTCACAATGATTCACCTCAGTTACTTCCTGAAATTTATATATTTCAGAAAAAAATGCCACTACAGCTGTTATTTCCGATTAGCAACAACATAGAATATATCTGTTCTATTGTTATTTCTGAGAAATCAGCATTGTGAATGTTTCATTATTAAGAAGGTGCAGGTTGTTTTGGCTTTTTTTCTGCCCTCTGGGGCTTTTGCAGGTTTGTTCTTTTCAGACTTGACTTTTCCCAAACGCGACGTCCTTCACAGGACATTTTGAACTTAGCCATGCAACAACTCACACCTGTCCTGGGGGCGTTTTACCCCTGCTTTAACATACGGGCACAACATGCATTTGGGATATTGCTGTTTAATACTGAAGAGAAAATATTTGACCAGCCTCCAGTTTTCACAGTCTGTTTACCATCAACACATTGTCACTTTTCGTGAGTTTGAGTGTTCAAGCCACTAAAATGAGGTGTGGCCGTCACAGGCAGTGAAAGTCCATCCAACAGGGTCAATCGTTAAAATCTAGAGTATGAATGCATAAAAATTTTAATACATTTCATAGGCCAAAATTTTGAAAACAACAGCAATTCTATACATTTTAAACATCTAACTTAGTGTAATGGTTTTTGGGTTATTTGTATTGTTTAATGTAAGCAAGCAGTCTAATGAGGTTTATGTGATTCAATGTTTCTGGACATTATTTCAGTTTGATCAGTGAACAAAATGTGTCATTATTATTAATAAGAGCCAACAAGCCCACATGGAGATCAGAAGCACAGTTAATGAACATCTATCTATACATCTATCTATACAATCTTCAGAAAATTGGAACATGTTATTTATTTTCACAATTAATTCAAATGACATACCTGCTAAGATAAATAAACTGATGCAATGCTTCAGCACGTGGACCTGAAATGGTTCGTTTAGGAGCATAAAACAGAAGAAGGCTGAGAGAAAATAGTAAGACGTAGAGATAAAATTAGGATGCAAATCAGTAAAGTATATAGAGATACTACTGAACAACTATTAAATAAAGCTGGACCAATTATGATGGCAAATGTAGATTACATATTATATTTCTTAAAGTAAATCTTCAGAAAATAGCAACAAAATTCTGACAGGCACATCTCCAACTCAAACCTTGAATTTAGAGTTAATAATAATGACTAGAACCCAATAAATGTATTAGCTTTACTCACATTTCAGTACGCAAAATAAAAACAAGTACAATGCTACCATGTACTGCCTGATAGGCCACATGTATCACTGAACGTAAAAGCTTACCGTTAATTATCATTATTGCAATCTTTTGTGTCTTGATAAAATATCAAAACTGTTTTATTGCTCGACATTTTTCCTAGTGCAAATCAAGTGGAACTGTTATATCACAGCCAGCACAAAAGCCCACAGTATGTTGCCCACAATGCAAATACACAATGTAAACCTAAAACATCAACGAGTGATCCATTTTGAGGTCATTTTCAGCAGAAATCCTCTAAACTTTTGTCTCCCATCCATCAGCCTGCTGTATGTTTTCACTGTCAACACAGCGAACTTGCAGCCTGGTCAAAAGTTAACCAAACAGAACCTGTTACTGATATCCATCAAATCTGTGAAAAGCTAGGAAGTCAAAGAAAACAAGATGGATTAGAAGAGAGGATGCCAAAAAAGCAGTACAAATAATTAAAGAAAGCATTATGAACTGATGGGCTTTTCTGAGAAAACTTCTTGGACTTTGTCAAGACTTATCTTAATCGTTAGCAACCAAAGGTTAAATATAAAGATAAGTTTTAGTTTCTATAGATTACCATGGTAAGTCCTTGACTTAGAGGCATGATGATTCCAGTTCCACACAATCCCTCTTTCACCTAACAGCTCGTTCTCTCCACGGAGGAAAAGTCAAAAAGCTCTTAAGCATATCCCCCCCTTTCTGCTTACCTTCCACTGACTTCTTCGACTCTACCCACTGAAGCACACGCCCACCCCACTCCAACACAGCCCAACAAGCCAACAAGGATTGCTTTACGGAAATTTCCAGGCAGTGGCTGAGAACAGGCTCCTGGCTGCACCGCTCTATGATAACAAGGTGGTGAGAGGAGTGTGTCGAGTGTAAGACGCATAGAAAGAAACGATGGACGCGTCTAAGCACAGAGGAGGAACACGGGAATAGCAGAAGTTGTACAAGACGCACTGGATGAGAACAAAACCTAACTGCTGACTCTAAAGCAGCAGCCCGGTTTTAAACCATCAGATGTTTCGACTTTATCAACATGGCCTTCTAAAAAAATAGACCAGTCTGTGAAAAGATTTAAAGATCACATGACATTCTGTTCTTCTGTTGCAGTAATATCTGACTTAGTTGGTATCCTATGCTTCTCAGACTCTGCTCGTTTCAGGTTTGGTTGGTTGGTTTAAACGCCGATCTGAATACTCAAAAATCCTATTAAAATTAGGAAAATGCACTCAAATAAAACCTGTGTAATATTTTTAAAAACATTTTGTAAGTTCCTTCTTTATTTTGGACCAAAAAGGCAGACCTTCTGTTGCCTGACCTTTGCAGCACAAATAAAAAAAGATTTGTAAAACTAAGATTTTTTTAATCCAGCAAAGAGGACTAAAGAAATGCATCAACCTTCAGGTGATCAATGAGTTTTTCATTTTCAGCTTGATTCTTATTGACCAAAAGATTCGCCTGAAGGTACATCATTTGCTATCACAACTCCCTTCAATGTGGAAGTTGTTACAAAGTGAAAAGGACCCAGAGATTTTCTGTATCAATAATTATCTTTCCATTAAAGCCTTTTAATTTGAAGTAGCGCATTACAAAAGGTTAACAGGAATGGCAACATTTGAAATAACCTCCTGAATTCCACAAAAAAATTATGTTCTACACTCGTTTGAAGTTTGCTTGAGCAAGGAATCAAAAAAAAAAAAAAAAGCTTTTTATAAAAGTGGTTACTTTATGTTTGGTGTCTCTCTAGTAATCTTCAATGATTTTTATGCATCCTCTCCAAAATGAAGTCAAATAAACATCAATGAGAACAAAAATAAAGGTGACAAATGGTCCACTTAAAAACTGGTAGAATAACACCAGGTCAAACTTCAACTCGGGAGCTTTTGAAACCCGTTGTATAAGGAGCCTTTAAAAAAAAGGAGCTTTAAAAAAGCAGCAAACTTTCTTAGACTTTGAAAGTCTTTCAAAAATCCAGAAGAAGTGCTGATCATTGTCATCTAAAAAAATTACATAAAGAGCAGAATTTTAAGTGAGATCCGGACAAAAAGTATAAAAGATCAACTTAAAAAAAAAAAGAAAGAACAAAATAACATTGAGAACAGTCTGTACGGATCAGATTCTCCTGCATACCCAAACTGTCCACCTCTCTCATTCTTTACAAACAGATTAAGACACAGATTTGGTTACCATCCCTGAAAATCTTTGCAGCAGAACATCAACCTTAATGAAAAGCTGCTGAGAGCCTAAAAGATGTCTTTGTGACTATGAGATACTGTGTCTGAAGAGAGGTGTCTGAAGTTCTTTGTTAAGCCGGACTTCACAGCCACAACTGATCCACTTTCATGTAAGACTATAAGGCAATTAGTCGACGCTCATGGGCCCCTCACTGAACAATTATTTCTTAATCCGATTAACTGTGAAAGAAAGAGACCTTATTATCATCGTCAAGGTCACAAAGACAAAGCTCAGATGATGCAATGGATTTGTAGCTGCACTTGAAACCAAAAAACACATCTAGACAAGATGCTCAGGATGAAAGTTGCATGTTAAATTTCCTCTCACGTTGTTTATGTTTGTATCTATTGTTTGATTTTAAAACTGCACATTAACTGGAAGTTGTAGCTATGTCTGAATGATGGGGCTGTAACTCCATACCGATTGTGCTTCAAACTTCCAAAGCCTCAACTTCTCATTTCAGAAAATGGAATCAAAGTTCAGGGAAATTTGATTCCCCGAAGACTTAAAATTAAAAATACTTTAAAAATATGTTTTTTTTTTGTTTTTTTTTTAAAGTCTAATTAAAATTACTTTGTGTCCGAGTACACAAAGTGACGTTGGCACTGATCCAACAAATTCTTGGGACAATCTCTGTTAAGGTTTGTAGGTTTTGTTGGAAGGACCATTGTGTTTTATTAAAATGAACAATGGCTAGAAACAGTCATTACAGAGAACAGGCAGAAAAACAGCAGTAAAAACAGGTGGCATCATGAAAGAAGCCAGTGGAGAACGATGCTCACCCTCTTAGCTAAGAAAGTTTGGTGGCATCAACTAACTAAGTTTTTCTGTAGTTACCTAGCAACCACCAGTTGAGAAACTTATGTTGCAGCAATTTCAGGTTTTGCCACTGTTTAAAAATAATAATAAAAAAAAAAAAACTACTGAGCCTAGTCAAAGTAGAAAATGAGTACAATAGTTCAGGCATGTAACATATCAATGGCGTAAAAGGAGACATGACCGTTCAGACTGCAGATGCTTTGAAAACAATTTGATATCTGATTTAGTACCACATATGGAGGTGGTACAATGCGGGTTTGTATTTGGGTGAAAAGATCGGGGCATTCAGACTGACATGAAAAAGTCAAATATGGGTTGCATTTGCCTGATGTGTGAATGTAGCCCAAGCCTGACTTGTGGTTGAAGTCTTGGTCAGACAAAGCAAAGTTTGATTTATTTGAAGATGAACAGTAACAGTTTCAAATGCCAACAGCCAAAAAAATACAATTTAATCAACAATGCAAGGTCTAGACTATTTATTTATTATCTTCTGTGAATGTTTTTTAATGTGATTTCTTGATTGTATGTTCATAATGTTTCCTTGCTGTTTGGGTCTTTCTGTCTTGGGACTACAGATGGAAATTAGCAATTATGCTATAATCTGGCTCATTTACAGTCTGTACAGAAGTATTGACTGTTCATTAATGTGCACTGTCCCCTAATAAAATGTGCTATCAAAGTTTTTTTAAAATCTCAATTACAGAATATGTAACTCAGGAGTTTGATTACAAATGCAAGCAAAACTATATGTGTGTTCCAAAGGAGGATAATCGCTTGTGATATTTAATGCTGAAACAACAAAAATGACCTGCTGGTAGAATAAAGGGGCTGTTATAGTCATTTTAAACTAATATTATCAATAAAAAACAGAAAAATCTATTGAACAGCTCCAGGTTTCACAACAATCTCCGTTTTGATTTTTGATTTTCTGTTAGTGTGTGATTATGCTGTCACAGCTCTTCACAAGTCTGAATTTAAAGGCATAGTAACCAGAATGTTGACTTTTCAAACACTTTATCCGAATTTTCAACCAACAAACATTATGTGGTTATTTGAATTTTCAAACTGTGCTCTTTTAAATTAAACTGTTTAGATAAACACCTCAAACTACTTTGCAAACATAAAGAAAATGCGAATCAGTCTGGAACCGTTTAAAGACAGAAAAATGCAACCAGCCTTCTGCTAAAAGATGATGCAGCTTGGAAGTAAACGACAACAGATGTTGTTGGCACCCAATTTTCCCACCAATAATACCATCAACCGTGTTATGCTCACTTCTAGAGTTGTTGTTTCTAAAACTTGGCTCTACTAAAATATCAACCCCATAAACTATAAAAACAAGAAAGGCCGCGACAGCTTCTTAGCTTTAGCCTCGCTAGCTGTGGAAGCTAACAGCTAGCAGGCATGCTAACATCCCAGTTCGTGTAGCACTGCTTATGCAGGTCAAACAACTCTCTGTAGTTAGTATCTAAACCGAGCAGCTAAAACAAACGACTCAGTATTTACATGATGTAGTAAGCTTATGGATAGAAAGTGTGCCGACCCGTTTTGGGGGTTTAGCCAACAGTTCTGGTTAAGAACCTTGCCTTCCAAGCTTACCCCCTCTGGTGCGGACTCCGTGGGGCTGACAGAGCCGACAGCATGCAAAAACAACCCCATCTTTAGAGCCGTACATACGGCTCTCATTCCTCCAAGAGCCGGCCGCGGGAGGTAACCGTCTATTGTCCACAAACAGCGTCCCCTGACTGTGTCTTCAACTTATGTCTCGGCTCGAGTTGCGCTCAGAGGCCGCCGTATGCGCCGCCTCCTCTGGGACATGGCAACGAGAATCCGGGCCGGAGCAACTGGTTGCTTTCGGTGCGCCGCTGCCTGATACCGCTGTTACACAAGACATCCCCTTCCCGAGACAGACACTCTGCTCCGGTCATTTGGGTGTGGCGTGGTCACTAGTGATGTGCAAATCCTGAACGAATTGTTTAAAGGTGAATAACTGTTCGGTAACTGTCAGCATCCTCTATGTAACTCATCCCGTCAGTGAACGAACCAGGCCACTCTGACGCTGTTGTGTCCTTCAGGAAGAATTAATGAAAAGCATAAAGTGGATATAAACACTTTGAAAGGTGGCCTCAGAATTTTTGGAAATAAAAGATTTGACCCTGGTTCCAAACTTGACGTGATCTTAAAGGGCCAGCATTATGTATTTTCTAGGCACATGGCGCCATTTTATATAGTCAAGTATCCTTCAGTTGTTATAAAAAAATAAGGCCTTGAAATTGCCTGCTCTTTCAGAAACTTCGCCCTTTAACAATCTATTAACCCTTTAACAACGTTTTTACCAGTTCTGCACTGAGAAGTAGCTAGTTGAACAGCTAGCAGTTTCACCAGGTGTTTGCTAACTGCTGCTAGCTAGTCTGGAGGAACTGAGTGGGGACATTAGAGGAAGCGTGCTATGTAAGGTCTCAAGGGGTTGGTGAGGTGATGGTTCAGGAATAAGGCTCTTCAGACTGGACTTTGGTTGAAAAGGGCAAAGATTTTATTACAAACTGCAGCCTAAGTCAACACAACCAAATTACAAGGAAATCAGCCCAAGGTAGTGCTGGAGACAGCGGGGGACCTAGAGTGGGTTGGAGGCACACTGTTATTGGATCCCTAAGTACCACCCCAGATGATTAACATAACACAGCACTGGACCATTCCTGAACAGTAGTTGGTGCTATGTAGCACAAAGATGTTCTAGTTTACCACATCATGGGTTGTCTTAATTAGTGTTGACATTAGTGTAATGTGATGTTAATTTACCATCACATTACACAATTTAACAGATTTTCTTTTGTTAGTTTAGATCTCCAGTCCGTATTAAAAAATAATGGCCAGAAAAGTTGACATGTCCAATAAGGAACCAAATAAATGTGTGCAGGGAATGTGAATCTGGATAATTTCCCACATGAAAAAAAGAAGAGCATAGTGGGAGACAGCAACTTCCGAAGAACCTACATTTATGCCCTTAACCTCAACATTTCTCTCCAGAGGACATTTGTACGAGCAAAACTGACAAAGGCTCTAACAGGTGATCATTACTGTCGCAAGCTAAAAATAAATACCGTGCTGAGACAGGCAGAGCTGGAAGCTCTTTGAAATGCTAATGGAGCTATACTGAATATGTACTGAATATGAAACCACCGATCCGACCGACCCCCTAAACAGTTGTTAGAAGTCCTTACAGGATCACACAGTCTGACAAGAGGTATGCATCATTCATTGATTCATTTATAAAGCCGAAGGTTGCAACAAGAGCAAAACACCAGCTCCTACAGCCAACTCTGTCCTCTTCATCCATTTATCGTCATTTTCATTACCTCTTGTGATTTCTACATTCCCATGGATTTTAATGTGCCCCGGTTCAAATAAAAAAGGCTTAATGACGTTAGTCATTGCTGGTTTGGCTGGACGGAGCTAGTGCAGTTGGACCTATAGACGTCATTTACCCAAAATGCATTGCAGCGCGAACAACATGGTGACGTTTGTGCGACAATATTTTATTAAAATTTCAAATAACAACCTGCAGTATTGTTACAGTATTACTGTATTGTTTTTATATCTAAAATAAATATGTCTCAAATAAAGTCTATTATTACAACTAATTGTTTAAGAAATAAAATACAAAAATTAACTGCTAGATAATGCTGAAACCACAGAGAGAAAACTCTTGACTTTAATGACAACAATGTTGTCATTGATGTTTCACAACTAACTGGAGCTGTAATTTTTTGGCCACGTTTGAGTATTCATAGCTAAACATTTTTTTCTTTTGTATGGATTCTCATGTGTGTGTTTAAATTTGATTTTTGGTTAAATCTTTGTCCACAGAGATCACAACAGAAAGGTTTCTGTCCAGTGTGGATTCTCATGTGCGTGTTTAAATGTGATTTTCGGCTAAATTTTTGTCCACAGAGATCACAATAGAAAGGTTTCTGTCCTGTGTGGCTTCTCGTGTGTGTGATTAAATTTGATTTTGCGGCAAAATTTTGTCCACATATATCACAACAGAAAGGTTTCTGTCCTGTGTGGATTCTCATGTGTATGTTTAAATTTGATTTCTCACCAAATTTGCGTCCACATAAATCACAACCAAAAGGTTTCTCTCCAGTGTGGTTTCTCATGTGTCTGCTTAAATGTGATTTCTGGCTAAATCTTTGTCCACAAAAGTCACAACAAAATGGTTTCTGTCCAGTGTGGTTTCTCATGTGCCTGATTAAATGTGATTTTTGGCTAAATTTTTGTTCACAAAAATCACAGCAGAAAGGTTTCTGTCCTGTGTGGTTTCTCATGTGTCTGTTTAAAGTTGATTTTTGGTTAAATCTTTGTCCACAAAGATCACAACAGAAAGGTTTCTGCCCTGTATGGATTCTCTCATGCGTGCTTAAAGTGTATTTACCAGAAAATGTTTTACCACAGTATTCACAGCTCAACTTCACTCCTGTCTGGATCTTACTTTTTGAGTCCACATTTTTGTTCTCTGTAAAACATTTATTACCCACAGTGGTTGAAGATCCCATTTCTGAATGTGTCATATCTTTCTGAAGAGAGCAAGAGTGAACAAATTGTTCAGAGCTAAAAGGCTTATTAATGTTTCCATCTGATTCTGGAGCTCTTCTCTCCTTCCAGTCATTATCCAAGTTCTCAGCTTTCAGACCAGAATCTAACTCAGAAGTAGACCCGTTTACATCATCGTCCTCTTCATCCTTCTCAGTATCTTCAGTCTTTAAGGAAATGGAACCATCTCTACAGTTTTCTATTTTGATGGATTCTCTCCCATCGATTTCTTTTGGAAGATTTCTGTCTTTAATTTCGTCTTTATAAAGATTCTGTGAGAGCAGAATGGACTGTTTGTCATCCTCACACTTTATCGGAGTAGCAGAGACTGGAAACCTAATGGCACCAATATCCTCCTTCCCCTTAAGCTGCTCTGCCCCCAGACTGATGCAGACTTCTTCCTGCTCCTCCTTTATCTGCTGGGGGTTTGGGTCATGCAGCTCAGCAACAGATCTGTGGTCTTCAGGAGTTTCTTCTTTCACCATCAGCATCTGCTTAACATCTGTAGCAAACATGGAAACACATTATGCATATTAGAAAGTATTTGGGCTGTAGCTTGGACTGAACTACTTTAATAAAGATATATTTAGATTATTTGGTTAAATTTAATTAAAACATGTTCTTATCCTTTATATTGCAGGAAGGTTCTGTCTATTTATGTGAACATCTTTTCACCCATTCTCAACAACCACATGATGAAGCCATTTCTGCCTCTGTTAGTCTCAATAACTCCTGTATAGAATTGTTATCAGTGGCACAAAAACATATTTTTAAACTAATTCCTATGTGGGGGGAAAAAAAACAGGTTTTAAAAGGGGGAAAATGAGAAAACCAACCTTAACCCCAAAAATCTAATCACAGACCCATTATGAATCTTCCATTTATTTTAGGAAATTTAGTACCAAAAGTCACTTTGTATGAACATATTGATGTAATTCTGATATATTTTGCGATGATTTATAGCTTGTTAAACTGAACACATTGTTTAATTCCTGGTTCAATAAACTGGTCCTGATTAGACACACCAACACAAACATCTGCCTCAGTCTGATGCTCCTACCAGTTCATTTGTCATTCATCTACACATAACAGCAATACAACAAAATTCTACACATTTTTGTGTTGGTAGATTAACAGACTAATTTCAAGTCAACAAAACTAAGCATCTGGATCTGTGGTTTGGTCCTTTTCCAGAATTTCAAACTGATCCGATGTGTTTAAAAGCCTTTTTTAAATATAAAAACCATCAATAATTTTTTAATTTTTTTTTTTTTTTTTGTGCAGCAGCATACAAAAATACTGCTAAACTAGCCGAAAGAGATTTTAAACCCCGCGGTGTCTCAGAGACTTTAATCGGTTTCCAAACCTACTTACCACTCACAATATGGCGGACGTCGCTCGTCTAAAATGTCTACTGGCTAAATTTAAGCTTTCAGTAACTGATCCATTAGTCGCCTTAAAATGTTCCTTAACTGCAACTGTCATGAAAACATACAAACCTAATCCGTCAAGCAGAACCTTCTGGTTGAAACCAGCCTCCATGACGTGTCGCAGGGTATTTTCTTTGTCCCTTTTTAGCTTCTTCAGAAATGTCTCCGACAGCAGCGAACTGCCACCACTTGAACTGCTGCCTCCCCGTCTTTGTTGTTACCTCTTCTTATGATGCTCTTTTAGCAAAAAAGAAACTCAGCGAAGCACGTTGTTCTTCCTCAAATTCATACGCTGCCTTCTTCTTCTTTAGTTTTTAACGGGAGCTTGCACCTATCAATGTTGCACTACTGCCGTCTATTGGATGGACTACTTATCGCCTTTCCTCAAATTCTTACGGAAGAGGATTAGGGCCACCAGAAAAAGAAATCTGACTTTAATTTCAGAATTCTGAGATTAAAGTCAGAATTCTGAGATAGAAGTCAGAATTCTTCTTTTGTTTTTTGTTTTTCGGTGGCCCTAATTCTCTTCCGTAAATTCTCCAGTATTTTTCAAAAACAGAAAAATCTTTCCGTTCATTACTATTTATCAGAACAATATGGAGGTCCATACAACAATCATATTTTCAAATTTCCGATCTTTAACAATCAATAATCTTCTTTGACCTTCATATTTTCTGTAACTAATAAAAACGTGTTCTATCATTTCTGTGCTACTACACTAATAAACCAGTAAGACGGTTCCCATTCAAAAAACTATGACCAGTTCTTATTGTATTTAGAATAATCTCATCCCCCCTGTTTATTCCTCTAATTGTTATAACATCAACTGTATTTTGTGTCCTATACAGCAAATGTTCTTATTATCCCACCCCATTTTCCATAACTTCTTATTTTCTTTCCAAACTATGCTTTTGCCTTTGATTTTAGATAATTTTATTGGCATATCAATAACTCCTTTGGTAACCGCCTCCTTATCCAACTTATCTGCTCTTTTGTTACCCAAAATACCCTAGTATATTAAAAATCACACTTCTTTACCTCCTCCCTGAGCTCCTATTCTGCAGAAATGGACCTTTCGAAGTCAAAAACAACCAATCAGAGCCAGGAGGAGTCAAGTCAAGTTCATGTATGTGCTGCTAAATGTGCTAATGGCAGAAAAATAACTTACCAGTCCAGGAAAACTGTTTATCCACCGCTATCATTAGCTATGTTAACTAGCTTGAGCAGTCATTATCAGAGGGTGTGGGCAGCGCACACAAGCTTGACTGACAGCGCTAAGACCCTCCTCCTGGCCATGAGTGGTTGTTTCTAACCTAGCGGCGTATTTCCGCAAATGGCAGAAGGATCACATGGAGGAGGCAGAGGAGCTTGTTTTTTCAGATTATATCTTATCTGTCACAACATAAGCTGCAGTTTTAACAAATATGTAAAAAAATATATACATGTATATTTTTTTTATGAAAGTTACATAGGCTACTGCATCTTTAACAAAAGTAGTAAGACACTACTTTTGCTGGAGTGTAAAAGAACAAAGTCTAAACGTCAAGGAAAACAACACATACTGTATCTTTGTGGGCTAAAGGACTATTTCACCAATTTTTATGAGCCAATAGAGAATTTGAACTCATGTTCAACTTCAGATGCAAGGAATAGCCTGTCTTTGCTGAGGTCCCTAAAATATGTCTCATCTCTGGAGGGAAGGGAGCTGCTGCAGCGTACCATGACATTGAGTGCAGAACTAAAGAAGTGTTGCAGATGTAAGTGTATTTATTGTAATTTCTTGTCAGGAGAAGTTTTGAAGTTGAATAAGTATCTGTATATTTTCAGCGTTTATTTTCCTTCACACCCCCAGTTTTATCTATACATGTTGGTGAAAACATTGGCAGTCGGTGTTTAAATAAATACAGTCCCCATTTTCCAAAGATTTCTTGAGACAAGAGTTTTATTTTAAGTGAAGCTCCACAGATCAACAAAGCAAACCTATCATAATCATCTTTATTCTGAAACCAGGCTTTTATTTTGCAAAATAAATTAGCTGGTGAAATACTTACATGATTTTTTTTTATCTTTAAATATCAATGAACAGTGTGTTTGCATAATTCCTGATTTACCATTCATAAATACATGTCAAACTCTCTTTTTCTAAAAGCAAAATTTGTTTTGGAGATCATTACCAGTCCCTTTCTTGAGGTGGTCTGTACGGTATCCCTAGAAGTCCAAAAACATCTTTCTCCGTCGCCGTGGGAAGTGGGTTGCCACCGTACATCTTCAAGCTGCCTTGACGCACCACGTCTTTGTTTAGAGAGTGCTCCGATAAGCTCATATTTTTCGTCTTTGCCAGCGCTCTCATCGAGCGGTTGAAGTGGGCCGAGCCGGTGAAATACATAAGCGAGCAGGCAAACTCCTCGTAAGGCACGACGATGACGTCCAGCCTGCGGTGGCGCCGACCGGGCCCGGGCAAACGGCAAACGCCCATGTATTTCTTCTGCTCTCCGTTGTCTTCGTGGCTCACCAGGTCATCTGTTAGAAACCCTTAGAAATACAGATTGATGTTCTTTTCATTATTATAAATGAAAACAATAATAAAAAAAAAGCATGCGTCTATCAGGTAGTATAGGGCTTACCACTGTCATGGAGAATCTGTAAGACTTTACTGAAAACTCCCTTGTGGGACTTGCCGTCAGGGTGAGAGACAAGAACGTCCACATCTCCGCATGTTGCTTTCCCGCGGCGGTAAGAGCCGCACGCCATTGCCAAGAGGTCGGCATCGACGGCATGTGCAGCATCACTCACCTGCAAAGGATAAAAACTTATGAGTCATAAAATTTATCTTAGAGCCAAATCACTTGGTGTTGTCTTTTATATCTTTACTGACTGTAGCAAGCCCAACTCGCAGTGTCTCGTTGTGAACTTTCTCTTCTGCTGTCAGTGTGTTCGCTAGCTTCTCTTTCCAATACGACTGGAGGTTGTGTCACAACTTTGCTTTTGGTTTGTTTTCACATCTTCGTTTATTTCCCTCACCCATAATCTCATATTTATTTGTTGAGCTAAAGTTTCGGTGTGTAATTTTGTATAATGTTTGTATTTTCACTGCGTTCCGCTAAACAACACAATTCTATTTGAGGGTGATCCCCCCCCCCCAATTTTCTGCTAAACACATCGACATGATAAAAGGAACAAAGATATTTCAGCCAGAGAGTACTAAATGCTTGCAGTATTACAATGAGTACACTTTACCACTTTCTCTATGGCTGCTGCCTCTTCTCTAGGCATTCGGTCTAGAAGGTCATCGTAGTGCTTCAGTCCTATTTTCTGAGTGCTGGTCAGGTGAGCTTTGGTTCGGATGTCATCCAGGGTGCGAAAGCCCTGCAAGTCAAATCAGGAGATTCAGAGATTATTCAGAGATTTTTTCTCTAAAATAATTTACCTTTAAACAAAAGGTAAAAGAAGTAAAAGAAAAAAAAATACAAAAAGCATATTTATAATAGGTTTCAGTAGTAGTTTAATGACATTCAATAACATAACATTAAAAACAAAGATTACAAAGATCAATTTTGGATATGCCACAATACGCAGGCAAGAAACTGGGACTTGGTCAAAACATGTAGCTAATGACTTAATGCAATCGGCTGGGTTTCCCAAGATAGAAAACTTTATAAACAACTTGACTAATAAACTGAAGTCGATGCATTAGTTGAGCTTTAATCACCTGAACACAATGTATGACATAATAGATATTAAATATGACTTTAATGGGCTAAGGTGCTACAGCCCAGGATCTCTGGTAATGTTTTTGTTTTTACCTGTTGGTACCAAAGTTGTGCTGTTTTCGCTCCTGCTCCCCAAATGTTGGTGAAAAGCTCCAAGACAGGCACATCCTCTCCAATGTGATCGAGCTTCCTCAGGTGGCCACTCTCCATAATTTCTTCTATTTTATCCGCCATGCGTTTTCCTATTCCTGGGATCTGACAAGCTTCCTAACACCAAAGGTGCGGAAGGGGGAGAAAAAAATAATTAATCCCCCTCAAACTGTTTTACATTGCAACCATAAACATCAGTGTTATTTATTGACATTATGACAGATCAACAAAAACAGGTTTGGGGTGTGCATGTCTATTCAGCTCATTTGAATTTGGCACATCCAAATAAAATCCCACCATAATAATTTGCCTTCAGAAGTTACCAGATATGTAAACTGAGGATTACGCCTTTGTGTAATTTAAAGAATGTATTTTCCAGGAACATAGTGCCATTTTATAGTACAATCAAGTAACTATGTTGCTTTCTGCAAAACTACTGAAACACCAAGTGCCTTTAAATCTAGACTAAAAACCCACCTGTTTAGAGATGCCTTTAAGACATAATCAATTAAGAACTTAACAATGGCGCTTGATTAAATGTAATGTTTCGATTGTTGATTCTGTGTTGCATGACTTTTGTGTTTTTTGTGTTTTTATGATGTAAAGCACTTTGAAATAGCTTGCTGCTGAAATGTGCTATACAAATACAATTTGATTGACTGATATAAAATGCTGTGTATATCAAAGATGACTAAAAAGAAATCTGACTTTGTAATTTATCGTCTTGAAGTTGGGACTCTGTCTCTTCAAGAAGCTCCTACTTGTTCCTCTGCCTTCATCTCAACAGTGATCCTCCATTATTCCATTTACACTAAGAAATAGTTTGTATGATGAGCTCAGCAGATGCACAGTTCCACCAGGTGTTTGATAACTGCTGCCGCCACTAGTCTGAAGGAGCAACGGCATCATGAAGACCAGAGACCCTAAAGTGAAACATGGTGCTGGCTGCATCATGCTGTGGGGACAAGGAAGATGGATGTAGCTAAAAACAGGGCAATCCTGAAAGAAAATACGCAGGTGGAGATTCACCTTCCAGAAAGGCAATGACCCCAAACATACAGCTAGAGATAAAATTCAGCAGTTTAAATCATATATTTGTGTGTAAAGAGTGGCACAGTTAAAATCAATTATACAAAACCAGCTAATAAAGGTTTCTATAGGCTACCTGATATGATGTGATGGGCTTATGGAAGCTCTTCAGTGCATTGATAGCCTTGGAGTAGCCCAGTGCTCTCCACTTGTCTCCTTGGTGTGTGTAGGCCTTGGCCAACACTTCCAGCTTGTCTGTGATGTGTTTGTTGAAGTTGTTACTTTTGCACTGAGAAGACTGAGCACAGACCCACTTTCCTGAAACGGGTTTCTGAGCTGCATCTGCACCGGAGTTTGTGCTGGAGTCGGGAGTCTCCTCTTTAGGGTGCCGTCCGGTGATGAGGGCTTCCAGGTCGCTCTGAGAGACGCCATCTTCTTCTCTGTTAGCTTCTTCTTTGGCCTTTGGGACTGTCTGGAAGCAGAAGCAACGTAAAATGTGAATGATGATGCAACATGAATTGCCTTTTTCAGTTCAGAGTCTAAGCATAGTTGTCGACAGAAGTAAATATGTAGCTGATACATGGAAACTTACTATGTCTAGAGTCTCCTCTTGCTTGGTAAGATGACTTTCTGGCTCTGTGGTTGTTTCAGCAGGATGTTCAGTATTTTCTGATTGTTTGTCTTCTGTACTTTCATGCTTCGATTCCGAGTCTCTTTGTGAAATCACACGAAAAATGTTGTTAAGACTGAGAATTGAGTTGCTTTTCTCTTAAATGAATTGTCAAAAGAATGTGTAAAAGGCCAATATGAACTTAGAACTCTATCACAGTACTTTGTGGTATTACTGTGACAATGTTAAAAATGACCACAAAAAAAATTAAAAAAAATTTACTTCTTGTTTTTTAGAAAACTTTATGGCTGTATTAATAGCAGCACAAACTAAAATTTTGTTCTTAAATAAACATTCACACTTGACTTGGGCTAATTCAGGACACCACTTACTTAAAGAACTGTGATTTAAACTGAACATAGGAAGTGCATTTAATCAAACGTCTAATTTACTGATATTTATTGACGCTCTCGTGGAACAAACAAGAAATTTTTCATGACCAATACAATACATGATAGATGACCACCCCTAATGTGTAAGTGATCATGTGAAAACTGATCAAATATGACAGAAATAAAAGTGGCAATGGTTTCAAGACATTATTGAAACTATGTTCTAGAATAAAGAATTAGACGACAAACCTTTTGGGTGACAGAAGGCTGTAGTTTTCCTCATCCAGGACTTTCTTCTCACTAATACACAGGCTTAACCACGTGCATTTCACCAGATGAACATCAGATGGCAGACGATCCACCTTCATGAGGCGCAGAACCCTGTCACTGTCCATGGTGTCATCTACAACAACATGAGTGACGGAGGGGGACAACAAACTCTGGATTTGCCCTCCATTCTGCTGGATTTGCCTGTGGAAGATCTGGCATCTGGCGTTTCCGATTCCAGCAGGTAGAAGGTACACTGTGACGCCATTAAAGAAGTCTCCTGAAGCAGGAAAGCAAAAAATGAGCAATAGCAGAATGCTTAACAGATTCTGAGGGTAGTGAGGATTTGTTTCTCTTGATAATTTGCTTCATACAACACCCATAAATATTCATATCCTTTAAACTTTTTCCTATTATATTAGATGACAATAAAATAGGAAAAAAAATATTTTTTTACGAACTTCTGTGATAGATCAAAACAAAGTAGTGCATAATTTTGAAGTGAAAGAAAAATATTAAATATATAGGGGGAAACCTATTTTCCATCTCCTTTGCAATAATGTCCTACTTTTTAGGTCTATCACAAAATCCCATTATTAAACATGGAAGTTTGTGGTTGCAACTTGGGAAAGAATTTGTAGAAAAGGGGCATAAACATCTTTACCCAACACTGTACAAATTATGTTTTTCAAACTGCCTATGTCAGACTACAGCTCACAAAGACAAAAGTAGCAACCTGTGACATCATGTTCCTCTGCTTTCCTCTTGAGGGGAGGCACGTCCTTCCCCTGCAACACTTTAGCCCGTTTAACTTTGGGGAAGGCTTTCATGATCCCGTGTCGAGCCTCCATCCTGGTTGTTGGAGCGAGGAGCCACCTCCCTGTTGCATAAAGCAGTTTAAAACCATGCAGTATGGAGCTCTGCAGCATACACTATTTATCAGTATAGATTACCAGAAGAAGTGCTTAATGTGAATCATCTGTAATTATGAAAAAAGCCTGGATTTACTGTCACCAATGACAAAAAAAATTAAGATTACTTCAAATCCCTGCACATGTAAAATTAAAACTGTGTGATTTTGCATTCTAAATAAAATGTATTATGATTATTACTTTTGAGCATATGCAAATAAAAAGTGTATATATTATTTAAAGTAATTCCATAGCTGGAATGCTAAATTACATACAATCGCTCTTTAGTCTAATATTTAACCTTTCTCTTAAAGATGAATTCAAGATATAGGAATCTGCAACATGGAGTAGCACTTGAGTAAACATAGCTTGTACGATTACATCAACTCTTGCAGCAGAACTATATATACCTCCTCCAGCCCCATTTAAAGTTTTTACTGTGATATTTAATCTGTACTTCACATCAATAACATTTCCAGAAGGTTAACAAAATCACATCTTCGCCAGTCTAAAACCAGCTTACCCACTAGTTTTAGCTGCTTAGATCAAATATCACTGCTTGTGTTGTGCTAGTAGCAAGCTAGCTGTAATTTAAGTTGACGTTAAACGTATAAACATGTGTGTTTAATAAATCCGTTTCGATTTTGAGCCCAAGTTGGACAACGTAAAGAAAACTGCTGAGCTTAAAAGTGAAATCTCAAACTTAAAGTCTCAGTTCTTACCCCCACTTCTACTCTAACCATCAACACGGTGACGATGACAGAGGAAGTAAAACGAGCAATTTAAATGTTTCACTTCCGGGTGTGATGCCATCGTTACTTTGAGCCTATTGTGTGTCTTTGGTTCACTTTCAGAATTTATATTGCAAATAATTACATTGTGTACCTTTATTTGTTTGTTTACTTGTTTGTTGAATTAATTATTTTTAACCATGCTGCGTAAAACGAGAGTTAACTTCTTTTTTTGTTTTGTTTGCGTACGTCACCAGGTTGCTGGGGTTACAAGTTGAATACGGAAGTGGCCCTCATGGAAACATGGCCGTGCAAAACTGGATCGACGTCCTGAAATCTTCGCAGAAAACGGCCTTGATACAGGACGGTAAGCATTGCATAACATGTTATCGCCAGAATTTCTTTTGTCTCGTAGACACTAGGAGTTAATTTCTGTAGTGTAAGCTGGTAGCTACCTGTGTAGTTCGTGTTACTAGGCAACGAACTCGTTTTCCAACTGAGCGGAAGCCGCACATACTTAGTAATAAAGAATGAGGTTTTACATGCCAATAGTAAATAATACACACAAACTAGCATACGTTTGTTATCAGTGTAGATTAACCGGAAGCACCTCAAAATGAATATATCTCAACGCCACTTTTACTTATCACGTACGAAATCCGTTATTAGTCAGTCAAAAGTGTATTAAAACATATTGTTGAAATGGAAAATGTAAAGATGCACAGAAATATTCTACACAATCTTCATATCACACAACAGAAACGCAGTTTTAACACAGAAATGTTGTGTTATGGTCTACACAAATACAACTGATTTGACAGTTGCCCATCAAGCAGTCATTGGTTAGTATTTGGTTCAATATTTTTCAGAGTTAATAAAAGTAAAAATAAATAAATAAATAAATAAATAAATTAAAGAAAAAATTAGAAAAGAAAAACAAAATCCTTTTCTAAAAAAATTCCAAATCACAATCTGGCCACAAGAGTGCGGTATAGAGTTGTGTTAAAGACGCTACATACCTTCACTGGAGAGGTAAACCCAAAATTATTCATTCCCCTGATAGATTTAGGTTTGGGACTATTTTCATTCAACCAAGAAGTTTGTTTTTGGTAGGAAATCAGACAGGTATTTATCAGTGGATAATACATCTAAGAAAAATGGTTAATGAAAATGCTTTTTTTTTTTTGCTTTTCGCATTTTTGCATTTTGCTTTTCATAGCAAAATGAAAAAAACCCAAAAAAAAAACATATATAAGAAGCGATCCAACTCTTCAGTAGCTTTTGGTACATTTTCACTGAAACTTTAACAGCAATTACATTTTATTGAAAATGTCCAGCCCTTTAAGATTGGTAAGCCTCCATCCCATCACTCTAATCTTTATTTTTTCTCTATCAGATTGAAGTTTGGCTTAGTCTCTCCAAAATTTATAATTTACATTACTTTCAATGTTAAGAATCATGTTGGTAAAATTGAGATATTACATTTAACCTAAATGTAATATTATTCACAGTAATGTGAATAATCTTGGGCTTCTGTCTATAATTGCATGTAAACGTTTGTTGGTATTTTTAGAATAAACCCGGATTTTTAATTCTTTGATCATAAATAACAATCTGTTCATCCAGAATTGCTATTTGATTTTAAAAAAAATCTAACAATTTTGATTCGTACTGTTTTTATGTTTGTGTACATTGAAATTCTTAATGTATTTCTATCTTTGACCTTCAGGGAAAAGGAAGATCCATTACCTCTTCGCAGATGGAAAAGAAATGGCTGAAGAGTACGACTTGAAAACAGATGAACTCATCTGTAAGCATCGGATTTTCTGCTCGACACATCTGCAGATGGTGTCTGTAATATTTCACTGTGTTTTACTAAAAACACTTTGTGTTACAGCTAGAAAGTGGCGGCAGAAAAGCACGCTGGGAGTTCAGGGTGTTTGGCAGGTAGAAGTCGGGGAGCCAGTAAACGTACCTGCAGCTCTCAACTCCGATGTCATTAAAGAAAACTGCTCCAATGTGGGTTTTTTTTATTGTTTATTGATCCAATACATTTAAAGCATTAGTTCTTTAAAATTAATTCGTTTTTTTTTATTCTACTTTGTCTCTTTAGCCGGTGTTTATGCGCAAAGACACAAAGACCAGCTTTCAGTGGCGAATCCGTAACCTTCCCTATGCCAAGGATGTCTTCAGTGTTTCCATGGAGCCCTCTGAGAGATGCATCATCATAAAGACCACAAATAAAAAGTACATTTGCTCAAAACCAATGGCATTTTCCTGAGCACCTTCTTGTTCTTGTAAAGTATGCTTACTGGATTCAGTTCTTATGTCTTAAATGTAGGTGGCACTGTTTGCAATACATTCATTAGTTCTATGGCTGCATTATGTCATCTTCTTCATGTCTTCCCAGGTATTACAAGAAGTTCAGTGTTCCTGATCTGGATCGAAGCCAGCTGCCGCTTGATGGCTCGGCACTCAGTTACACGCATGCCAACAACACTTTAATAGTCAGTGTAAGTCACACACACTCTAATGATTATATGTTTTTTTTCTAGTGTTGACCATTTTAACAATTAAAAAAATAGAGATGATTTAACGCTGAGTGCTAGATCTGTTTTGATCTGAAAGCCTCCATCATAGGTCTCTCCAGAAAAAAAAAAAGATTTTATCAGTACTAAAAAAATGCTTTTCATTGTGTCTCCTTCTGTTCCTTTTACAATTAAAAATTGCATTCTTGTCTAAAAAAAAAAGAAGTCCAAAGTAATTCTAGGTTGACTGTTTCCTTTCTTCTCTCTTGTCCAGTACCAGAAACCCAAAGAGATTTTAACCCTGGAGCAGGAGCTGCTGAAGGAAGTGAAGAAACTGAAGGGGTCCGGTGAAGGGGACGTCGACTGCACAACCCAGTGAATTCTGAGTATGATGAAAAGAAAATGATAGAGGGCTGCATTTCAGGCAGCACCTCAGATTGTCATCTCCCTCCTCACTCGCAAACTTGTTTTTACGCTTTTTGTTTGGATCCTCAGTGCCTTGTCTCTGGGCTAGCGCTTTCAGTTTTGATGGTTAATTATTCAATCTGATGTAGACAGTATTAATAAAAAAATCAAAACACACAGACATGCATTTTCTAAAACCTTGATTTCAGAACTTTGCAAGTTCATTTATTTTCTTAGTTCCCTAAAGATGTATTTATTGTTTTACTGAACTTCATTTAAAGGTGTTTTCTTTTTTCCGGCGGGGGGTGGTAGGAGGGTCACATAACCTACCACTCTGCTTTCACTGATGTCCTTGTAAAACACTCCGGACACACAATGCTTTATGCTTGTCCGTTCAGAGGTCACGGTTACGACGACGTCTCATTTGTGTTAAATGAATTCCCTCATGTTGTTTGCACGCTGCTGGCCACCCTGAAAGCCATCACACAAGCTTGTTTCACCGTTTCCTGTTAAAATACACGTCGGTTGAAATGCTGCAAAAACTGTAAACAGATTCAACATTAGAAATAAATTCAAATCGGTGACATTGTATTTCCAGTTGCCTTTCACTGCCCTTTTGATAAAATAATTTTTTTTTATCTCTTTCTTTTTTTTTAAAAAAACTGTACAATTAAAAAAAATGACAAATTGGTATTTTTCCCCACTGCATATTAAAGAAATAGAATCAGTTCGACTGAAGATGCTTAAACAGTGGATATAAAAAAAAAGTGGTAGTGCTGTTTAAATAAGACAATGGCACTTAAATATAGATTGTTTTAACCTTGTGATTCCTTGCATTTTTCACCGCTTGTCCAAACCCAGACAGCAAGTGCAAAAAGCAGAGACAAAACCACAGGTCCTCTCTCACCATTGTGCTTTGTCTTCTTCCAGATGGAAAGGACAGGACACAAGAAAACATTTAAACCAGCCAGTCCTGTTGTTTTGGAAATTCTGTTGGGGGACTTTTTTTTTTTTTTTTTTTCTTTGTCAAACCCTGAAGTGACAAAACAGCATTTGATCACATTTCATCAGGGGATGGTACAGCTTTTTTTAAATATTGAGTTGAAATAAATAGTTACCGCACAGAATATGACTTAAATAGGTCATAGTTTGTGGTTGTAAGCAGACAGAAGGTGGAAAAAGTCCATGGTCCTGCAGCAGGAGGCACAAACTTAATGAATTTGACATCCAGCTCATGCTTGGTGAGAGAAGCCCAACTCCTCTGTTTAGGGTCTTCCTCTCCCCTGTCATTTGGCCTTTGACGGTCATGCTCAACTGCTTCTGGGAAGAGGGTTTCTTTCTTGCTTCCCTTTCATTCCCGAATGCCTCTTCCCAGCCATTCCCCCTCTTTCAGTTGATGCCACATTTTGCCACACAGGCCCTGGTGCTTCCCCCCACCCCTCAGCTTCCTCTCCGCCACCCCTCCCCCCTGTGTGACTGGCTTCTTTTTGATAACTGACCCCTCCTCGTGTTATTATTCGAACCCACTATTGTATAACATGCCCTTTTATATGAGGTCCCACAAAGGGCCCATTTGATCAGAGGGTTACGGTGTGCGATCGTGAGAAATGCAACTACATGGTGGTAACCTTTGTTTGAGCCAAAATGGTGGGCTGACCTCATCGCTTTTAATGCATAGCTGAGACCATTCAGGCCCAAGTCTCACTTGCTGAGCACATTGAATTCAGTAGCCTGTCACAGATATTGCCCCTCAGTTATCTAGGTTTTCAGCTTGAAGAAGACGAAGAAAAAAACAAAAAAAAACAACAACTTTTTTTCCTTTTTGGGGGCGTGGAGGGGGCTGGTTGGTATGCTAGCTTCTAGTTTCGAAAACAACCACAAGAGAGCACACAAGCAGCTTACGAAACTCTTTAGTGGTTTTAATATACACTCTACAATAAATATATCCATCATTTGATGTAATTTACATTTTTACAGTAAAAATATATCCATATATGTAGAAAAACAAAACAGGTTACATAATTCTCCGAGAGAGCACGCCGACTGAGAGATGCTGTAACCACAGATAGCTGCCACGTCTAGCTTCAGTTTTTAACATTCTTTATAACGCTGAGCTGGCTAACGTCTAACTCATCATAAGATTTCTTTTTTTTTTTTTTTTTTTTTTTTTTGAGTTCTCCAGAACGTAAAATGCCCTGATTTAATAGCCAAAGATAGGGGGAAATCTTGCTACAGTCTGTAAATAACTAGCAGATTAGATAGTTTACATAAAACCCAGCAACCAAGAAATACGTAAGAAGTCCAGAAATGAGGCAAATAAAAAAAAATAAAAAGAAGTGTGTGGGCACTTGAGTTCACACTATGCTTTCTCTTGAAGTGGTTCTTCTGTGTTGTTCCTCTTCAGTGGTTTCGGTCCTCAGCGTCCCCCAGAGCGCTGGTGATGGGAATGTTTAGTCCGCCTGCTGAGAGGCTGCGCGGGGACGGGCAGAGGGAGGACGTCGAACGGCCTCCTGTCGCTCAGCAAGTGGCCCCTCGGAAGACGCTTCATGAAGTGGGCCTCCCTCTGGTGCTGCTTGGTCTTCGAGGCCTTCCTCGGGCGGCCCTTGCGCGTGAAGGCCATGTACCAGCCCTCGTACTTGGCGTTCTGCAGGGCTGTGTAGTTGTTTTCCAGGACGATCTCGGTGAAGATGCAGTCCTTGCCTCGTCCTTTTCGCTGGGGAAGAAAAAAGCGGAAAGGCTGAGCTTTTCAGGGAGATCTGAAACACCATCTTCTACTTCCACACGTTTTCGCTGGCTGGTTTTATATGCGTCCCAACGACGTGTAAGAGCCACAGTAAAAGAAAAGCATTCAACATGTTGCTTCATTAAGACCAAGGCACCTTGCCAATCAGCTTCCCTCTCTTGTTCATGCATATGTAGTATCCCGTCTTCACCCCTTTGATCCGAACGCGACTCCCAAAGGAATCTGTCTCCACTTCCAGCTTAGCTGCATAGACAAAAACAAGATGAAAAGATGAGCGTGATACAAATGAAGCAGATTGTTAAACGATGCTGCTCAGCCCAAGTTGTTAAAACGACATGAATTCCCTCTTTATCTCCCATGATCCAGCAGCCCGCCTTTAACAAGCACCATCAAGGCCTCCAAAATAGCATCAAATGACAGTGATTTCACATGGCCTGGCTGATGCCGAGGGCCTGTCAGGTTCTGTGCTCTGTGGGCCAGCTCAGTCGGGGATAAAGGACAGTGAGAAATACTGTGGTCAGAGGGACACAACCACAAGCGCGGTGCAGCGGTCTGGGTTTGGGCTGGTTTATGGGAGCGACTCCCACCCGGAGGGTGCAGCCGAAACGAGCTGAAGAAGGCTTAAAAAGTACACAAAGGAGAGAAGTGGAGCGAAAGATGGGAACTTTAACCAGTGCTTATAAATTGAGTCATGCATTGACTTGCAAGGCAATGAAAATTACCCATAAAGTCGAAGTGGGTAGGAGAGAGCAGGTGGGAAGATGGGTGAGAGAAACCAGGACCAGGCCAGGGTTTCTCTTAGACCCTGTGTGGAATTTAATTCCCCGCTGTTAAAATCATGCTTAACCTTGCATAATCTTCTGTACCATTTTCAAATATTTTTTTTTCTCTGAACTAGTTGAGCTGGCATCCAGATAAAAAAAAAAAAAAAGTCAAAAAGGACAGGTCAAGTTTAATTGATCTGATCTTATTGATGAATTTCAGATTAAGACTTGTTGTTTAACAAGTACATGATGCAGGGAACCTGACCTCAGATCAGACACAAGCTTTAAAAATAATTCAGTTACATTAGCAGTGTCACATTTCTTTTTTTTTTTTTTGCAATAAGGCTCCTAAATGCAGTGCTGTCAAATGACAAACAAAATATTAATAAACTATTAATGAGCATTAATGGTACATTAGTTAATTTCTTTTTAGTAGGAGAAAATGTCACTAATGTCTTATATTGAGACATCAAATGCTGAGACGTCTTTTAACTGTACTTTCCTGTTACTTTTCACCTTTTCATGATCTACAGTCTCTCTATTAAACAAGTCTGAGTAGGTTGTTTATGAACACATCAAACTAGCAGATTGGGGGAAAAAAGAACATTTTAAAAATGTGTGAAATGGTAAAGCAAAGTAATAATTAAATAACTGTTTATGACTTTAATATTAGCACACTGGACTAGGAAAGGTAACCTGATAGCATTTATAAATGTCTAGCAGTAATAGAAGTTAAGACGACATGTTTTAGGCATTGCAATAAAAAACAACAGAAAAACAAAACATAGGAGAGTCCAGTTAAATACTCCCCTTTGGTCAACATTTGTCTCCTCTCTGGCTCTTTGCTAATTGCGCTTTAGCCTCTTCTTAATGGTTTATGAGCCGTATTCATAATAATTAACAATTTGTTCTGTAATTATTTAACCATCTTAGGTGTGCCCTATAACAGTATCATAAAATGTTGTTCTAGAGTAGTAAAGAAAATTGCCTTAAATATGCAACTCTGAAAATATGCTCATAACTGGAATAAACATTTCAACCAATATGGATTCCTGGGTTAAGAACTAAACTGGGAGGGAAATCTTTTGGGTTTTCAGCAGCTGGTGTGTTTGCATATATTTACTCTTACACTGTGCAAAAGACAGGGCGTCGGCTACTGCTACTTGATTAAAGAATTTGTTCACCCACAATCTCTTGTGCCCCAGGATTGTACCGCCCTGAGCAGTGAGCCATATCACACATAACATGAAAAACAATTGTTTGATCTTTGTATTTAAGCTGCATTGCTGATTTCTTGGCCACGTCTGTCTTGCAAAGAGATCTCCGTCAGACACATCTTTGAGAAATTAATGAACGAATGAGTAAATGAGAGGATTAAATAAGATGTCTGCAGGGTGAAACTAATGAGTTGTTTCTTCTACTGTTTAAGCCGCCAAGTGAGAAAAAAATCACCAAACACAAAGAATGTTTATTGTCTTAAATCATTTCTAAAATAAAATGTATCATTTTAGAAAATGAAAAAAATTATTTAATCCACAAATCTAAAATTATTAGGACACTTTTATTTAAAGCATATTAATTGCTAATATGGCTACAGTCATAATTGTTTGACATTCATAATGAGTCATGTGAAAATACAAAAGCTCTTGGGTGCCCCCTGTTGGCCTGGGGGCAAAAAGCAGGAGCTTAGTTCGCTTATGTCTCAGACCTGCTCTACATACCAAAAAATAAATAAAAAATCTCAGCTGACTTCAAGAACAAATCTTCATTTAAGGATTAACACAGTTTGTCCATAAACAGAAGACTTTCATTCATTAATTTATTGCAACTCTTAATTTGGGCACTATCAGTTTGCTGTTTAACAACAGTGTCAAAAAAAATACTAAGTTAAAAAATGTTTATTGTTTGGAAAAAATGTCTCGCATTATGTTTACTTTGATGTATATTAATGATTCTCCTTTACGAAGCTGCATTATTTTAAACAAATATTACAGGAGAGAACATTCACCTTAATTTTTCTGCCCAAAAAAAAGAAAAGAAAAGAAAGAAAGACATATCATTGTGTTATTAAACGAGGATTTATCAGTACAAAGTTGATGTTACAATACACACATGTCTTCTGACTGGTCATTATATGGTGTTTCTTCCTACCGTGCACCGCGCCGTCGTCCCCGTTGGCGTTGACCCGCTTGTTGGCCAGGACCTGGACGTGCTTCCCGCTGGTTCGGCTGTACAGCTGGTAGGTTCGGGTCAGTCTGCGGCTCATGCGGTCCGACAGCCGGCTCTGTTCGGTGACGTGCTGCTTGAAATTAGGAGGCGACTGCACAGTGTCCTACCGAGAAAATATGAAACATACACGTCATATCACAGAATTATGATGATGATAGCTGCATCACTCTGCCGTCTAACATTGATTTATGGGTGGCCTGTATTGCAGGCGCGTTCACTCTGATAGGCTGTTTTTTGTTTTTTTTTTTAACACCGATGATCTTTCACCTTTTCATGACTTCTTCTTATTCCCCCCCCCCTCCCCCCGCCTCCTTGTGCTCTTTTCTTTTTTCGCCCTCATCATTTCAACCGTCCTGCAGCCACATGTGTTTTAACAATTACCTTTTAGGCTGCAGCTTAACATTTTTCAAGATGTTTGAATAGTTGCCAACAGCCATAGCGCTCATAATAAAATGTTTTCATTGTTACTGCAGCCTGTTGAAGGGAGTTGCTACTTGCCGTTAAGTCATCGGCCAGGTATCTTTTTAAGTTTTGCTCAAATTAATAACTTTATGCAGCATAATTGTTTTTATTATTATTATTATTATTATTATTATTATTATTATTATTATTATTATTATTGAACTGGAAGTGGGAGTTACCTGTGCGTAAAAGCAAAGCGCCGCGAACTGGAGAAACCTGCGGCATAAACAGCAAATAAAATAAAAAATAAAATAACTGTTTTTGCACCAAAAAAAAAAAAAAAAAGTCAAACTAAAGCATGCTAGAATCTGCTGGCGGCTCCAACACTTACAGATAACCTAACCTCGATGTTCTCAGCCTCATCCTGTAATAGTTCAAATATTGCTTCATGAATACTTCGCTGATTCGGCTTTGGATGCCCTCGGAAATACCATTCCTGTAGACGGGTGCCTTCGGTTCAGTTTGAATTAACCTCCTTGCGCACTGAAAGCCAAGCCCATGACAATTAAGGGATCCAGAACTGTCAGGGGTTCCGACGCAGCTCCTCTCCGCAGTCCGGAGGGGAACAGTCTGGAAGATTTCAAAGGCGCTGCCACGCTAATCCAGAAAGTGAAGTCTTGTGAAGAGCGTCGCTGTCACCCCAGTTCCTCCATCAAATCCTCCTTGACTCATTCAGTTGTTCAAACAATGGCGTTTTTGAAAGTAGAAATTAATCCCTCTTTATCGCTCTCGAAGAGTGACGATAGTCAGTTTTACGAGCGGATTTCTGAGCGTCATGGAGGACATGCTTCCCCCCCCCTTGAAGAGTGCGGTCATTTGTGAGGAAAGATGATGCGCGCATCTCCTTAAAAAGTGGCAAACAAAGTTGCCTCGGCTGTCAATCTATACGTGCGGATTGTAAAGTCCCTGCGTCCCCAGTCTTCCACCCACACGGGTGTTCCTTCTTTTCTTTCTTCTTCTTCTTCTTTTTTTTTTGCGGTCGCCTCCAGTCCACATACAGCATCTGTCTCACTCTACATTTAAATACTTTAACTTGCGGGGAAAGTCAATATCCTCGGCGAGAGCAGGCGGAGCGTTCAGACTGGAGCCAAGATGAAACCGAATCCTTGTTAGGACGCAACGATCTGCGTGCGAATCCTTCAACGATTCATACGGAGGGACTCGTTCATCTGTACAGGTGCATCGCAGCAAAATTGGAACGTGATCAAAAAGTTAATTCATTTCAGTAAGTCAATTTTAGAAAAAGTGAAACTCATATCTGGACTTGTTTCAAGCAGATTTGTGGGTTTCAAGTTATTGTCAATCTAAAAAATTAAAAAAACTCAAAAACAAAGAGAATTAGAATATTACATTAGTCCAATAAAAGAAGTATTTTAATCCAAAATCTTCTTCCAAAAAAAAAAAAAAAAGATGTCTATGTATTGTACAGTATACCCACTCAGTACTTGGCCTTTCAGTGGAATTACTGCCTTAATGCAATGTGACATTGTAGCATTGTTGTGTCGTTGGTGGCCATTCAAGCACAGTGATAGCACCATCATCAAAGCAGGTGTTAGTACGTTTGGCAGTGTGAGCAGGTCCTGCAGGAAAATAAATTTAGTGTTTCCATAAAGCTGGTCAGAAGAGGAAAGCTTGACGTGTTTCCTGGTAGCCGACTGCTCTGCCTTTACCTGATGAAACACCTTGAACCAAAACCAGCCGATGACATGGCTGCTCAAGTCATCCGCTGGCTTTGGAAGCTTCCCACTGGACCTCGAACGACCTGGATTTTGTGCCTCTCCGCTATTTTTCCTTTACACTCTCAAACCTCGATTTAGAAATAAAATGTGACCGCTTTAGACTGCTGAGCATAAGTTCAGTTCTTTTTCTCTTTAAGACGCTTCTAAATTTATCTTGGGTTTATTAGTGGCTAACCTATAATGAGGCCAATTATAGCTCATGTTATTTTTGTTGCTCAAGTTCTTTTTCTACAACACTTTTTCCTCCCTTTCAACTTTCTATTAATATGCTTGGATGTCTATTAGCTGCCACGTCTTTACAATAACCTTTTATGGCTTATCTGCCTTGTGGAGGGTGCTGATGGCTGTCTGCTGGACAAGTCGACAGTCTTTCTTGTTATCGTGTAGGTAGGCCCTATCTTGACATGGAAGGAGTTTGGTTCTGCTATGTTACTTTTGTGTTGAATTCCTTTGCTCTTTGGATTTAAATTGCATTTTGGTAGATCCTTGTGTCTACTAACGCTCTGTTTAGATATTGGTGTCATTTCTTTGTTCATGTTACGTCACCTGTGTGTCTTGGTAATGGCCGTTTTGAGCCATCAGCACTTAATTGCTTGGTTCATACTTCTCAATGGCTGCAAGACTTTTGTATTCATTCGACTCACCTGATGCTGGTCCCATTAATCACCCTCCTCAGAATAAATACTCCCCTGCTCTCTCGTCCCTTTGCCATATCCCTTCTACTGCAATGCTGTTCTTTTCCCCAGTGCTGCTGGATTACTCCTCATCGGTTCCTTTTTGTGCCTATGGATGACCTTTGGGTTCTTAATTTCAACCATGAAATATTTCAAACATGGCTGTCGCATGACTTTTCAGTTTTTTTGCATAATGTTTTTTACCTGAAAAACCGAGTTTCATCTAAAGTGACAAAATGTGAGCACCTGACTTGTATCACTCTGTGTGTAAGGAATCTACTGATTCCACAATTTGAAATAAATTATTGAAATGTGTGAAGTTTTCAGTGACTTTCGTTCCTATCAGTGGACATGCACATGGTAGACATGTAATGAATCTAAAACACTTTCTGCTGTTTCTGCATTTAAAGGCAGGTTAGATAAAAAGACAAAAATTTATATAACCACCCTTTTTTCCCAATCACATTAATCTCATTCAAGTCCAGAATCGCAGAACACTTTGTTTTCTATCAGCACATGGAAAAATTCCCTGGCATGTACTTAAGAAAATCTACAGTTACATTAAGTTATTCCCTTACTGCAGGTTAGAGGTTGTTTGAGGGGGGAGGTCCCTCAGGACAGACCCCAACATACTTTTTTTTCATCCTACATATTACAGTAATATGTATTCCATGTGAACACATGAAGCACCATGGTTTTCACATAACATCTGAAGCCTTTTTTCACATGAATACACATGCTCTCTCGCTCACAAACACCCCTCAACGACTGCTTTAGGCCTCGGGTTTGAGCCTGAAAACCTCGTCCGGGGCCTCAAGTGCTACTTTCACAGCATGGTTTCATACGATACATCATGCAGTTAAACTGTAATTATTCTTCGTGACAACAGAGGTGCCGGGTTTCCTTTAAGCGGACGACGACCGCTGCATGTTTGCACAACAACGGCCGCTGTAAATAACTGCCTGTCGGTGAGAAATTAATACATTTTATGTACATGGAACCTTAGAAAGATGCAAATTACTAAGTTCTTTAATGAAAAAGAGAATAAATATTGAAGTGTAATTTAGAAGACAAAAAACAGTTCAATGATAAAGATAATAAAATAGAAATATAAAGTGATATTCAACTAAATTTCAATTTGAATAAAGAGTGTATTCAAGATAGCGTAAAAACAAAGGAAAATCATTCAGCAGTGGACGTCCTACAGTCTGGACAGAGGGATCCCTTTGGGTTTTCATGCTTTGGACTATGATTAGAGTTTGGTTTGAAGACCTAAGGCCTCCAGTTGGAGTGTGTCTTTGTCTTTGACAGTTACGTTACATAGGAAGGTGCTTGACCTTGCATGCACAGTCTTGAAAGTTAAGGTCAAGATTCTAACATTAATTGTAAAATGAACCGGTAAGCCAATGTAAAGACATTAAAACAGGAGCGTCATTAGCTCTTCTGCTTCTTCCAGTTAAAGAGTCTCACTCCGCAGTTCTGGATTAACTGAAGGCGATCAAGGTTGTGTTTTGTTGCTGTATGTGAAAGTGCAATGCAACAGTCTCTAGACAAAGGGAAATAAAAAGAATGAATGTTTTTGCAACAAACCTATTTGTTTGGAAAGATTTTTTCGAATAGACTAGTAATTTTGTAGCCTTCCTATTTTCAGCTTGATTCGCTATTTCTTCTGTTCTCTGTCTGGACCTTCTCCCATTGAAATGGATTTCTCCAGTAGAATTTCAACCGGGCCATTCAGTGAACAGAAGTTGTGAATGATGGATGCTGTTTTACAATTGTAGTCCGCCTGTAGTTTTAACAATGGCAGCGGAGGAAGTGAACAAACCCGTTCAGTCCGTGTTGGCCACACTTCCAAATATTGAATTAACAATAACAGCCGTCTCATGTGGCTCGGCACTTCTTCCTTCACAGAAGATGGTTGCTTACAGTGAAGGCAATTTCTGGTAAACTTTATAGTGTTGAATTGGCACATTATGTACTGTATGTCGCAGCCAAACATACGTAATGAGCCAACATTAAGGGTTGGAGTCGTTTCTCCAACCCTTAAGACTTTGAACATGGAGCTGGTTTCTTCCAGGCTAGTAATTTTGAGAATTTGACTGTTAAAAACATGAAAATTTCTTAAGTTTGACTAAATGGCAGAAGTCAAATGACCAATGTGTTGCCTGAGTAGAGGTACATCTGTATATTCAGTACACCTGAATGTCATCTGCACAAAAGTGACATGAAATAATAATGAAAAAAAAAATCAAAACTACAGTAATAAAATGAGTCAAAAATAAAAATGATATGTGCCACATGTCAGATCAACACTCTCATTCTGTCGTACACTTTGAAATAACGCTTTTAGCTTTCTGTTACACTGAAATAGTCTCATATCAACAATCTGGTCATTTTCTGTGCCCACTTTTGTGCCGGGTCTTAAGGAGTAAAGAGGAATATTGCATCCAACACTTCCTTGAGGTCCAACCCTCCGATTTTTTTTCCTAAACAGACAAGTTACATAACAAGTACAGAAAACAAATATTGGGAAAACACTTTTACTCTGATATCGGTGAAAAGTTGAATACAGTTACTGGTGCACAATTGAAAATCCAAGAAATTATTCGCTGAATACACAAAAAAGGCGTTATTTCTGCTAAATATCCAAGATGTGATGACACCAAACATTTCTAGGACATAAGTGTCACAATATGCATTTTTTCTTAATCAGGGCAAAAATATTACAGCAGAGATCTACAGACGCCAAGCCTTAAATGCGATTATTGTCCCTATGACTCCGATTTGTAAAGCTTTATAAACGCAGGCTCTCACCCTCCATGTGTGAACACGATGGGAAACTGCTGCAAGGAGAGGCAGTATAAGAGTAAATTACATTACATATATAATTATGAGAGTTTGTTCAACATCTTAGCTGTAAATCAATCATTTTGGCCCATGCTGGAGACTTAAAGGGTGAAAATGGACTGGCTTATTAGTTCCAGCGGGACACTGCAACAAGTGAATTCGCCATATGGAACAGTTCAGCACTTTGTTTTAATCCTGTTTGAAGCAACAATTAAAATATCTTGAAATAAATTCCACGTGAATGCCATTAAACTTCAAAAGCGCACTCTTATCTGACTAAAAACAAAGCATGCAAAGAAATTAGTCAAAAGAAACCTGGAAACTTTAGATTAATCATCTCCTCAGAAACTGCTATTGCAGTTTCATATTAAATGATTCAGACAGAATTTTCTGTTTTAGGGTTAGACCAACTGAGACTTGAGATAATATGACATTTATTGTTTTCTTAGCTGCATATTAAGTCAGACTATTTAATATGTCGGTGTAGACTGCGCAAATTCTGCTTAACAGTTAGCAGGTGTGACTATTTTCTAACGAATGAAAACTCCTGGTGCCTTTTGCTGACTTAAATCTCCGTCATTTCTCAGAACATTTTTAAAAGTACTTATAAATATTCTGATAACTATTGTTATTCCAATTCCCAGACTTTTAATTCACTGCCAGGAACCCACACATTTAGGTCAAGTGTAAAGAAAATCCTGAACAGATTTTAAAATTCAGACGGTCATGATGATGTGATGTAGAGTTCAGACAGTGAATCTACATCATAGTTGGAATAAGGCTGACTCTCAATCGGCCATCTCCGCCTCTAATATGCTCTTATTGGTAAACCAAACACCCAATCTTTTTTGACCAGTCAACTCCAAAACTAAGCTATGGCAGGTCTTAAAAACAGCTGCACTCTTCCGTATTATTTCTATGGAAAGATTTAAAGTTAGGGATTTTCAATGTCAGCGAGGTGTTTAGAAATTAAATCAGCTGTAAAGTTTATAGAAGCTTCAAGAAAGGAAACTGTATTATCTGCAGAGGCATGTCATCGTTCAGGCAGTCTGGCACCAACAGGGTCGGTCTTTTCATGGAACATGCAGGATTTAGAAACGTTGGCATTTGGGATTATCGAGACTGCAGAGCTGTGCGACACCTACTGCTTTCTCTCCAGCATAAACATTATGTCACAACCAGTGTCATCTTTTGTTCCTAAATTGATGATTAATTATTGTTTACAGTAGGGCTTCTAGAGGTTCCTGGATGATAAAGTGAATAATTTAACATTTTTTATATCTTCAAAACTCTGAAGCATTTTTCTCCAACGGTCTGAGAAGATATGTTCAAATATGTGGTTATATGGTGCACTTCTGGGTTTTGAGGAGTGAAAATCAGTTTCTTGTAAAAGAGTAAATAAAATATATTGGAACTTTTAGTTGGTTTTTATTTGTACACATTCCTATATCTACTAACTTGGTGATTTTGTTTTTGCGTTAGTAGATTTACAGTAAAGAGAGAGAGACAGCTCTCTGCGTCTGTCCTGAGTCAATCACTGATTTATTTCACAGTTTTGTGTATACATTTAAATTAGTTAATTTCTTCAAAAATACAACACATGTAAATATATTTTAAATGTTAATAACTGTACGCAAATTGAAATCAGAATTGACTAAATTCAGTATCGTCAGAAAATTACAAAATTGAAGACTGGCCAAAACATTTCCAATCAGTCCATTTCCTGTTTAGATTGTCTCAAATAAGTCGTTTAGCTGAAAAGAAGGCAGGCACAGCTCTAGATCAAATATTTAATCATCCTGGGAACAAAGAAGCAACTTTACTGGAATAGTTATAAATATGCTGCACAAATACCAAATTAGAAAAAAATCTAATATATTAGATTTGCTCCATTTCACACGTTTTTTTTAACATGTGGATGATTGTAAGCTTTCATTTTGAGAAGTACCATAATCAGGTGACAAAAGCAGAAACTGATGAAGTTGTTTTTATTTTCCTTATCGGTGCCCTTCTTATTTTACAAAGGGATTAAAAGTGCAGTAAAGTGGATTTGTTTGGAGAGCATTTAAATGACCTTTCATAAACTTTTCTTCACTTTATCCTACTGTAGCTTAGTGAGATCCTGTTAATCAGCACTGACTTGACGCTAACAGGCTCTGACCCACATTAACACCCCAGTTTTTAAAACCAGCCTGGAAACATTTGGTCCTGCTCTGCACGCCCTGCAAATCCTCTGTTCAGCAGTCATCAACAACAGCCACTCATAATTTAGAAAAGCTTCAGTCTCTGCAAACGCAAGAGCGGCCTGTCAGGAAAGTTTAGTTAAAATTCTCCAGACTGAACATGAAAGGTTGCTGCTGAAACCTGATCAAAAGCTATCATTTTTTCCCCCTGTTTGCTTTGTTACATACCTAACTGTCGGCCGCCTGGATCCTCCAGCGAGAAGCTTTTTGGCCGCCTCAAGAGAAGAGTTGAAACAGGACCAAGCTTTGCCCCAGATTTTTTTTTCTTTTCTATTAGCCACCCAGTTTATCTCATTTGAATCCTAATTTGTTCATAAAGTCTTACATGGACTATCATTGAACACAGAAAGTCCCAGAGAAGACAACAGCTATTACTTTCCCAGGTCAATGGAAATGGCGAATAAAAGTAAAAGAAAACAAGCAAATAGTAAGCATGGGTGTGTTAAGCTGGGGGGAAAACGTGTGATGGCGTAATTCACTCAGTGTCCTCTGCTAGTCCTTCTCTTTGCCCAAACCTCAGTGGCTTTTGAGAAGAAAATCTCTCCAACCACCTGTTGTAATTATGCGCTGCTGCTTTGTTGCAACAACCTGAACCACATAATGGGCCTCAAACCACATCACCTCGACAGCAATTTACCTTGAGCTGGCCCGGGAGTGTGCTGGCTCACATCCAGCGCGTCACAGAAAGTCACAGTTTGTTTCTAGCGCAGGAGGAAGTGGAAGACGGCTTCACCGATGAGCCTGAAACACTTCAGGTCTTTGATATAATGTTCACCCAATTTTAAAACTTTGCTTCACTGTCATATCTAACAGACAAAAGGACTCAATTTTTAGTCCAATACATTTGGAGTTGTAAGTAGTTGTCAATATTTTATGACCTACATGTAATATTTTCATTTTAGGAGAACAGTTGAGGATTGAAAGATTGTTAATCTCATTTTATTTGCTCATCTTCCTTGCCCAAGAGTAATTTATCGCCACAGCATGTAAATTTGAACCCTTTAAACATCTGTAAACATTAGACAGTTATAAAAAGTAAGTTTCAATCTTTTAAAATAATGTTGCAACCATGGCATTCACAGTGATGCAGAAGTAATCACTGCCATCTTGAATTAGGTCTGGAATCCCTGCCTGGTGTGTTGGACAAGGAGTTTGCACCTTCTTCCCATGCATGTGTGTTCTCTCTGGGTAATCTGGCTTTCTCCACAGTACACCAACATGACTGTAAGGGTATCTTTGTACTCTAATATTGCCCTCGGGTATGGGGAATAGACTGTGTGACTTATCCAGGATGTACACTTCCTCTCACCCAAGGACTGGTGCAGAAAGGCACCATCCACTACCCAATAAGGATAAGCAGGAACAGACAATTTATGGATGTTTTGTTTATTAAAAAAGTAATAGGTACAATTCTGTTGCGTTTGTTCCGCAACCGGTGGGTTGCCAGTTCGATCCACGCTCTGTCCACCTATGTTGTTGTGTCCATCGGCAAGACACTTCACCCGTCTTGTCTCCTGGTGGTGGTCAGAAGGCCTGGTGGCGCCGGCGCATGGCAGACTCACCTCTGTCAGACTGCCACAAGGCGCCTGTGGCTACTGTCCAAAAGCTTGCCACCATCAGTGTGTGAATGTGTGAGTGAAGGGGTGAGTAGTAGTACCCATTAGTAGTACCCAGTGGTGAATAGTACCCATTCACCACTGGTCTCGATGAATGGGTACTATGGTAGTCAAGGCAACTTTCGCCAATGTCCTGCAAGACTTGATCTTGTCTGCAGTAGAGATCTTGATTATGGACCGTTCATACTCCATGTCCCTAAACTCTCTTAAGGTGATTAAAAAGCTTCTTGGTAGCAAAGCCCTGGTGGTGGATGAGATTCACCTGGAGTTCCTTAAGGGGGTAGTTACCCTGGATTGGCAGATCTGGGTGGTGGTGGAGTGTTTTCCAATTGCAGCAGGATCACACTCCTAAGACACCCAGGAATGGTCTCAAAATACCACTTGCCACATGCCACTAAATACATCTTGCATTAATTAGTACCATGTACTTTTCACTGATTGATCAGTGTTGTTGTTGGTATAAAGTAGGTATGCCCTGAATGGGTCACTAGCCACAAGGCTAACAGATAAACAGATAAGATGAATCCTCATGACTCAGACTTTAAACCATGTCTCTCATCAGCCTAGCATATTCTTTAGATTGGGGAGAAACTTGGAGTACCCAGAGAGAACCCACGTCAGAACGCTTCTGGTCAAGACTGGAACACAGAAACTTCTTGTTGCGAGGAAGAGCCACCATGTATCCCACATTAGTAAAGCTCTGTTAGAATCATCAACACCAGAAAAGTTCAGGTAGAATTCTGACGGATTTTTATGACTGAATTGGGTTTTTTGGTCAGTTCCTAAGTACGAATATTGAGTATACCTATTGGGCACTGTAAAATATCCATGAGAAAAAGAAATAGTCAGTCCTTCAATTAAGTTAGCCAAAAAACAAATTGGATTTCGTTTACTCAAAACCAAGTTTTGCATTAAAATTTTGCCGTCAAAATAAAATTTTTGGGGAGGAGAAAGTAACTGTTTTTGTGATATACCATAGAAGTAAAGCTATATAAATGTGGGAAGGTGGAGAGGTTAGACATCACCTGGAGCGCTCCAGCCGCACACACTGGTGGTTAGCAAAGACTGTGTGTGGGTGGTGTCGCTCCGCTGGAGCCTGAGAAAATTGTAGCAGTGAGAAAAGCTGGAAAATCAAGCATTCAAGCTGCATCTGAAGTACCTATTCGTGTTTGAGCGGAGATCTTGAATAAGTCTCTAAC
This sequence comes from Alfaro cultratus, assembly GCA_903066825.1. NCBI lineage: Eukaryota > Metazoa > Chordata > Actinopteri > Cyprinodontiformes > Poeciliidae > Alfaro > Alfaro cultratus. The sequence continues at coordinate 72,352 of CAEFZX010009141.1, forward strand.
TGGATGAAATGACTGTCTGGGAATGACCTCGGTGTGTAGAAGTGATTAAGGGACGCAGTTTTGCATAACGACTTTGAGCACGGTGTTCCCAGTGACATTAAAGAAGTCCTGGTGAAGTTCTTTACCAGTTGTTGAGCACACTGACACTGTTTTTCAGTTTTTGCTGCTGTTTTATGTGTTCCAGCAATAACAGTATCATACACTCAGACTTATGGAACTTAAAAATATAAGTAATTTAGCTGGAAAACCAAAAAGCCCTGCAGTGGCTTCTCCATCAACATCTGGATGGAAAGAAGTATGTGTGTGAGAGAGAGCAGTTGTATGCAGTAAAACAAAGCTGCAACAGAAAGCTTGTCATTAGCTCAGTCTGAGCAGGCTACCTTTTAGACATCTTGGATGTTTTCTGCTGAATTTAAACCCTCTTCAGCGTGATTTACTCTTGTAAACACATAGAAAGCAGCATTGAAAAGTCAATAAGAGCGGACATTGTTAACGTCGGGGGGTTGACGCCCAACATCAGGTAACCTCTTCATACTTCCTCACCTGTCTCTTCGTTCTTACAAATCGTTGCCATGATGCTCTTTTTCTGTCACTTTGTTCAAACTCTGTGTTTTCAAGTTTATCTTCATTTTTCTGCTCATTCTAGTGTAATCCTTCCCCCCACTCTTTCTGTCTTTCTGCCTTTTTTTTTTTATTTCATGCGTTAGGCAGTGGACGGCCAGAGCAATGGCTTTACCAGACCTACCTGTAGGGCTGCTTAAGGCGGCTCTTTCATCTGGGCTCTGGAGAAAGAAGCCCCTGGCCCTAAAACAGCTGTGTGGAGCTGGGAGTGAGAGGACTGTGAAGAAAGGCAGAAAAGAAAGAAGGGAAATTCAGTGGTCTTCTGGGAATCCTGCCTCCATATACCTCTTTGCTCCTTTTTTCCCCTTCTTTGTCTTTAAGTCCACCTTTCTCCGCCTCCTTCTTTCTTAATTTATATGTTATCATCACTGCCCAACAAAAGATTTGATTAAACTATTTTAAGCCATTTTGATTCTGTCTCCTGAGTTCAATCTGTCCTTCGGGCATATGAGCTTATAATACCAAATGTTCCTGGTATTATTTGTCTCTCTCTGATCAAGCTTATTTTACTTAAAACCAAGACAAAAAACCTAACATAAAGTGCCACTTTATTAGTATTAACACAAAAAAGTTATCTGGAGTACAGTGAATTTTAAAGAGGTCGGTAAAAGGAATGTTAAAAAAGGCCCATGTATTGCAGATTTATTTGTTTAACAGTATTACTAGAAATACTGAGATACCACATGTAATTTTGGGTACTTAAGCCCAAAATTATCAATGCATCTGATTGGATTAAGATTTGAATTTACTGTCATTAAATCAAGAATCTGGTCACTCAAAAGATGACAAAAGCAGTGTGAAAAGAGTGCCAGTTTAACAATTGCTAATAAATTATCCGTTTGTATGTCAAAAATTATCACCCCTAAGAAAATATTCATAGATCATCACAGCAATAAAAGCCTTCTCACAATTGCTGATCATATTTTTGTTTAGCAGAAATAATTTTGATGAATTATGTCTGACACTGAGTTTTCTTGCCAACTGTACTTAATTGTATGATCAGACATTTTGAACCAACAGAGAACACACAAAAAATAAAATCTGATGTACAGAATTTTCTTACTTGATTAACTTTATGCTCACAAACAGCTCACACAGTTGCCGTGGCTGTCGGACTGATGACTTAGCTCCCTTTTTGAGGTAACTGCGAGTTGCAAGAACTATATTGATTCCTGCTCCATTGATAAAAATAACCAACTATGAAATGAAATCCAAATGGACTTAATAGCTGCATCTATTGACCAACATTTTGCTTCAGTATTTATGAAAGAACGTTTCTTCCTATCTGACAAAATGTGGCACAATGGCTCTAATTTCTCCTATTCTTTGACAAGAGCCCTCACCTAGGAGTATAAAAATGTAAACCTAATGTTGCACAATAATGCTAAGACTTTGTATGAAATATGTACTTTAAATTGTAGCATTTAAAAGGTAAGAGCAACTAAAAAAAAGTGAGGAACAATGAGAAAAAAGTGAACTAACTTCTGTGTCATCTCTGTATATACTAACACACTTAACTGTAATGAGATTTTATTTTCCTGATTACTTCAATGTATCTTTTTGTATGAAGGGTAATAAAACAGTTAGCAGTATATGTCATATAGAATGTAAAAGCAATTCTGAGAAATTGCTTAACAGTCATGTAAAATCTATCAAAAATCCTCCATGAAACAGTTTTAAAACAGCGCGGTTCAAACTCGTTACTATTAGAAGAGTTGGATCAAACAATCTCCTTCTTGTCCAGAGTCTTAGAAGCCACTTGAAAATGGAGAATTTAATAGTAAGTCATCACTTTGGGATTTATTTTTGAATATTCCTGCAGCGCTGGTTCTTCTTGCAGTTTAAAGCATACTTTAGAGGACGTACAAAACTGATCCGTAAACTGCGTCCTTCTTTTTTTTCCTCCATTTTTATCTTTCTTCCCCAAGAGAATCGGCAGACAGAAAGAGACTGCCAGACTTCAAAATCTCAAAGAACAGAGTAAGATGAACAGATGAGAGATGTGGGAGGGAGGGCGACTCGACTGGCTTGGAATAGCAGGTAGCAGAGCGAGGAAACAGAGAAAAGAAAAAAGGCGGCTTTGAGGAACAGACGAAGAAGAAAGTCAGCAGAGGACATGGCTGGTGTTGAGTGCTGTTGTGTTTGTTTAGTTCTCTTCAAAGGTAAGCCTAATTATTTTACCATGCTGGGCCTGCAGGGACTTCAGGATTCATGGGCTCCTTTCAGCTCCTATCTCCTCCGACTGAGGACTTAACCCTTCGTCTCCCACCAGCACTGAAAGGGCCGGTCAAGCAATGTCATGTTCAGAGGAGCATAGGGACTATTAACTAAATACTTTGAATTTAAGAGCTGGATTTTATTCATTTGGAAATGTTTACTTGTTCTTTACACATGTAATGCTGTGAAAAAGTATTTGCACCTTACACATTTTTTCTGTTTGATTTTTATCACACTGTTTCAGATCATTTTACAAAGATAACTTGAGGAAATTCAAAATGCAGTTGCAGTCATTGCGTCATAAGCCTGACAACTGATTGTCGCCTTGATGGCAACAACTGCCATCAAACATCACTGATAATTGGTAGTCCTCTGGACTTGATCAATCGTATACAAGTACAGACCATTTACCATATGCTGGCGTTCTTTGGATCATTGTCTTGCTGCGTAACTCAAGTGTGATTGAGTTTAAGGTCACAAATGGATGGTCAAACCTTGTACTTCAGAAGATTCTAGAAGAGTGCAGATTTCATGATTCCATCAAACATGACAAGTAATTGGTGCTTTGCTACCTCTATTGAAGTATAAGTGGAAATTATTGTCAAAATGTAACTGATTAATACTGATTCTTGACGACTGAATAAAGAATTTCAGGTGACAAAGAAATACAATTGGAGAACATGTGTAATGTTGATAATTTACCAAAATAAAGCAAAACTGAGCTGAAGTGAAGTGAACATGCAGGTCTGTGTTGGAGTTAGTTGAGATCTGCGAGACTGAGACCGACGTAGCCGGGTTAGCAGTTGCCTGGTGATTGTTTCTCGGTTTATTCCCAAGGTAGACGGCAATGGAGAGCGATGGAAGGTGGACAGGCAAGTGGAACTTGACGATGAATCCAGGTGAGTGTCGTCATAGGAGCAGTGTGAGGAGCGGCAGTAGTAGGAGGTGACGAGGAACCAGGAATCCATCAGGGGAGTCATCCGGCGTTCACCTTTGGGAAGCCGGACCTCTAAACGTTGCCCCTGATTGTCACCTGATGAGCTCCAGCTGGAACCAATCCTGGCTTTCACACCCTGCAAAGCCAGGGTGTGAAGGTAGGAGAAGCATTCACACACACACACACACACACACACACACACACACACACACACACACACACACACACACACACACACACACACACACAAACAGGATGCATGCAGCTCAGAGAAACCAGCAATGCTGTTCTTTTACTGAAATGCTGTCTTAGCTTTTTGCCTCTCTAGCATTTCAAAGGTGGCTCTTAATATTAATGTTCCAGAAGAAACAAGCAATGGTTATAGAAGTTATATAAACGATTACCTTGCTTTATCAGCTCTTTTATATGTTTTTATCAATGTCAGGGTAGTCTTCTGCAACAGAATGGTTTCAGTCTTGTTATGTCTGTTAGGTACAAATTACAACATGCATGATGTTTATTGCTTTGTTGGACCCATACAGACTGAGAACCAGTCAGAACAAAGTTAAAAAGTAAACATTTAATGCAAAGAAAGTCTAGACTTACAGAAATCAGGAAAATAGGAGGAAAATCAATCTACAGGTTGGGCCATAAGTTTCCATACACAGAAAAAAATAAACATTTTATATTGGTCAACCATTTTTATTTTTGTGAGACTCTGTCTAATCGCTGCACGTCTTGGACCACTTCGTGGCTGATCTGCAGCATTTCCAGTTTTCTGAAACTTGCAGAAAAGTTTTGCCACAGTGTCGTGTGTGATGCTCGTTCCATGTTTTCTGTTAAAACTTTGTGCAACCATGCGACTGCTTCCCGATCCAGCCATCAGTATAATTTAAATTCTTTGCTCTTTTGTTAAGCGCACCTTCTTGGGTATCTGAATTATAAAAGAAATATAGATTCTACATTCTTCTATGTATGGAAACTTATGGCCCACCCTGTAGTTAAAGGGAACCCATTATGCTTCCTGGAACAGGTTAGAATAAGTCTATGGGCTATAAAAATGATGTTTATTACATTTTTTTACACAAATTATTCTCAGATAATGAGATTTCACCTGCTCAGTTCTGCCTATCCGGCGCTCCTATCACAATGTTCTGCTTAAGAGCTCTGTGACTTTTAATTATATAAACTGGTGTCCACATCTCCCCAACATAAGGTCTACACTCACACTTTATACATGTCAAACAGATGAACAATTGTACAACGATACAGCTTTGACCCAGAGTCAGACCCAAAAGGAGAAATGGAGCCTCTTAACACGATTGTGGCATAATAATCGAGAGGCTTTTGAAATGACTAATTTTCCAGATACTAAAAAACATTAACTTACTGCCAAAAAACGTCGTTTTTTTGTTGTTGTTTTATTCCAGCATTTGGACTGTTTCTAGAAACAGACCCAAATGGAAATACAAAAACCATGCAAAAAGTTAATTTTGCGTAATGAATCCACTTTAAACCAAAGACACCGTCGACACATTTTGACACAATTAAAAAGAATAACAACATGATGTCCAAAAGGGGCAAATAAGCTTTCAACTTTTACACGTTAATTTGTCCACTTCGAGTGTGTTTCTGTAAAGAAAATTTAATAAATATAGGAATATTTTATTTACTTCATTTAGTGTTATAGCTCTGGAAAAAATTAAGAGATCATTTAAAATGGTCAGATTTTCTGATTTTACTCTTTGTAGGTAAATGTTTCAACATTGTTCTTTTATTCTGTGAACTGTTGACAACATTTCTCTGAAATTCCAAGCAAAAATTTTGTATTTATTTGCAGAAAATAGAAATTGTCAAAGGAACGAAAACACTGAAGAAGAAAACAAGTTCAAATTCATTTAGAAACAACAATACTGATGTCTAAACTCAGGAAGAGTTCAGAAATCAATATTTGGTGGCATAACCATGAGGGTTTCAATGGATTCAGCGCAGTGGTCTCTTCATTTTTTACAGAGCTGTATGTTTGACAAATATTGCTAATTTGGATTCATTTTGGCATTTTGTGCCTATGTGAACAAACATGAATGTGAACGTGTGTATGCGCCCAGCACAGATTTTCCTGTGAATTGATTTAGCAAGCGGTAAAATGGCCTCTCCAATTGTTCTGTCTCTCTGTTCTGTCACCAATATAAATAAACAGGACATAAATAATGAGTCTGAGTCTTACTGAGGTGCTGGTATGCAGGTAATCAGATTTTGTTTCTGTCACCAGGCCAGGTTTAGCTGTCTGTTCCTGTTTCTGTCTTTAAGCTAACAGGCTGCTCCCCTCTAAAGCTTCCATACATCTGAGTCCAATAACCAGGTTGTTTCAAGTTCTTTTTAATTTAGAAGTCACGGTAAACGCTCACATTTACTAGACGTTTGACACATTCATAACACATCTACGAACATGGAATTGACATCTGTGGAGCATACTTTCTCAGTACATCTGGACCGTGGCCGTTTAATTGTGACAGCTGTGACTCAGCTCACTGCATGTTTGTAGGAAATTTAGATAGTTCGCACATTAACATAATTAACTCCGGGAGGATTAAATCTTCCAAAGAGTTATATATTTGCCCAGGACTCACTCGGCTAGCAGGAACAAAAGCATGAGGATAAAGAACAATGAAACCCACTGACTCCGTCAAATAAATTGTTCAGCAGAAATGGTGTCAGTGATCTTGTTTGCTCGGAGCTGGCAGGCACACAGCAGATCAGTTTACATCAAATGGGAATGCCACTCACTATAGGAATTTATATGTGTTATTACTGTGGTCTAGACAGTCTTAGACAGATGTCATGGAGATGTCAAACTGGACCTACTCCATGAAGGGGGCTGAACGTTTTAAAGCAGGTGACAAAGTGCAAACAAAGAGGTGCTTATTTTTGCAAGGAAATTAATAACAATAATAATAATAATAATAAAACATTAACAAGCTTACCTTGCAATTGGTAATGCTTTTTTAAAATTTTCATTTTAGTAGAAGTAATAAAAAAACCACACTGTAAAACAACGCTGACGGCTTTGGCAGTAGCAAACAAATACTTTCTCTTTAAAAAAACCAAATCAAGTCAAATAAGTTTCCCTCCTCTGCAAACCACTTTCAACTTTCTTTTTAAAGAAAAACAATGAGTTAAGGGTCTTAAACAGATTAAATGACTTGTAAGATTTCCTGCGGTGTGACAGCACCTCGGGTCACTTTTCTGGGAATTCCATTTTCTGGTCCATAACTACCAATAATACAGACTAAAGCTTGTCGAGGTATAAAAAGAAATAAATACTCGGAGGGCTCACAAAGTCAAACTTTCATCTGCTGAACAGTTCCAGATTTTACCTCTTAATGGGATCACAGTTTTAAGGCTTTGTGCAGCGTTTTGAAGCCATAAAGTTGACATGTTCATTGTCTAGAGGAATAGCTGATGTGGTATAAACATGATATAAACTTAGCAAAGAAAACACTAAAAACAAGATATGAGGTCTTAGATTTAAAATGCACTTGAGACATTTTACTGTTTGCACTTTAAGCTGTATATCTTCATGAGCATTGGCTTCACTGGACATTATTTTAAATAAATCAATGTGCCAACAATGACTTCACTAAGGCTGAGCAATGAATTTTGATGTGATTGTCGAGAATAAAGCCATCATTCACAAACTAAATACAGTATGTCAAACACATTAAGTAATCTAAATCTACAGATAGATGTGCTTACGGTTTAATAATTCGTTCAGCTCTTATGAAATGCAGTGTTTACCGTGGAGATTGTTGACAGGAGTTATCATTTCCTCGTAGCACCAGTCAGCTAATATCACCACTATTCTTCAGATTTGTGAGCTTTTAGTCATTTTAAATCTTTGAGCAGGAAGTTAATGTCAGGTTTCGACATTAAAGACACACATTGTATCACCATAACATAAATTATAATTGTTGTTTGTCGTCTTCTTTTACATCTGTCTAGATACTGTTTTCTCTATTGCCGCTTTCAAATATTTTGACATCCAATTAGAAAACATTTTGATGTTGGATCATCCTTCCAGGAGAGTAAAGAGAACCGGTAAGACGTCGCTGAGGACAAGCAGTTTTTGTTTTTGTTATAAATTGTGAACTTCTGGAATACCAGCATCTCCACCAAAGGAACGTTTGCATCACCATGAATGGAGACGGCTGATCACCAGCTGGTTAGCATGGTGGCGGTAGCGTGTTGGTGAGAGTCTGTGGTGCTACCAGAGGTAATGGTGGATTGTGACAAAGGGAATGGAATAATGAAGTCCAGCCTTCAAGCTCATAAACATTTCCTGTGATCAACAGCAAGGCAGTTCAATGTTGACTGCAAGCCCACTTGGAATTGGAATCGATAAAGACGGATTTCTCAGGTTTTTGGAATGACGATCCCGTGAAAATTTCAGTGACTGTATTTAAAAGATTGCTCCATTCTAGGAAACCAACCAGTTTACTGTTGCCTTTTTGTATTTCTTACATCACTCTTTCCATTTACACAACAGCTAGTCCATTTCCCAAACCAATTTGTACCAATTGCTAAATCTAGCTGATAACTTACAAAGCATGTACAAAGTAAGAACTTATGACAGTGAAGGTGTCAACAAAATGAAAAGTCCTCACCACATTTATGAACAAGCAAGTTGAATAGATTGTTCATATTTTGTTATGATAGTTCACTCACTTTTCCAATGTCAGCTCTACCTCAATGTGCTCATGACGGCGCCATACATTTGAAATCCACAGTGAAGCAACACATTGCTCTATTTAGAGAGGTAAATGAGTACAGGACACTGATTATGTATGTTTCACATTTTCACCGCATATGCTCTTTGCGATTGCACTTTGTCCTCACCATTGTATGAAAGCAAATTACAAATTTATTCACAATAAGCATAAGAAGCACCCTTTGGATAACGCTGTAAACAATATCGCAGTACAATCAGCATACACAGTGCTGTGAATCCTTCTTGGACGTCCAGATGTTTCTGTCTGTTTGACCTTGAGTGGTGAATCCACTGCTGAGAGGTCATCACATGGCCACAAGCAGGGCCATTTGGGGATGTGTGTGTTGGCAATAAACCTTCCTCCTCAGACGTCAGAGGTTGCTCCCTGTTCAATGCAGCTTCTTCCACAGCTTCTGTCTTTTGCCAGACTGGTGAAAACCGACTTTGGTTCATACAGAGGGTCTGGACCTCTGGCTACTCAGAAAAGAATTGTTTTCTGGAGGTGTGGAGTCTGCTGAAGTTTAAAATTTCACCCAATTGTTAACAGTTGGCCGTGATGTATGTAATGCACCAGTCTGACGCTATGAAGCTTACCGTAAATTGCCTGCGCTGCAAACAGCCATCCTCCACTGCAAAGAGAGAAGTGCCGAGCTGAACGAGGCGGCTGTTAATGTTATTTAAATATTGACAGCCAACATTCGATATGACTGTACGGCTTTGTTCACTTCCTCCACTGCCATCGCTAAAACTAAGACTAGGACTCTCAAACAGCTCAGAAAATCCACGTCATCTTTCACAACTTCTCCTTCTGTTCGCTGATTGGCCTGGTAGAAATTGAGGTCAATTAAAGAAGGCCCAGACTGAGCAGTAGAGGGAGATGAGAATCGAGGTTAACTGTTTTGCATGTAATGAGTCAAGTGATGAAATGAAGACAAGCTTTAACGGAAATGATAATTCATCATATGATTTACTTTGACTGACATGATATAAACAAATGATGTTATGCAACAGCAGAGCGTTACATTGAACCAGCTGATCCAGAAGGATCTACAATTTGCTGGAAGAAATGAGAAACTTCTACTTTGAGCATTATTGACTAAACATTGTGGATGCTGAACTGTGAGATTTTTTATTTCTGATCAGAAAAATGCACCACAGCAACTAAGAAAAACTCTAAATGTGCTCCACAATTTTGATAATGATTAAATATCCAGTCTGAATCTTCCTCAGTACATCTTAATAGTCGCTGACATACGAGTGAGTTTGTATGATTATGTGGGTTAGAAAAAGATCATTTATGAATTTAAACTTGCCTTTAAATTCTTCTTCAAAGTTGTTTCTAACATTTTCAATAACTAATTAAAAATCCACCAAATTAAGATGACTGTAATGACTTTAACTAGAACTGTTAATCATTGATACTTTAATTATTGGTTCCTCTTTTGTGACGTCTTTTGTTCTGAAAGGTGAGCTTTCAAACCCTTATCTTGTGTCACTAATTAGCAACAGTCTGAAAACAGAAAACCTTGTTAAAAAAGGCTTTGAACATTTGTTTTTATTTAACGCTTGACAAATTAAGAACAATGCAATTTACTAAAATTTAAGAGTCTTTACAAGCAGAAAATATCTAAGTAAAAACATAAGGACAATAGAATGACATGACTAAATAAACCAAAATTAGACAATGATGTCAAGCTAGCAACCTGAACATGTCTATTTACAGACGACCTGAACTTTAGAAAAAATTCACACATGTGGGATTGACGTCGTCCATCATCCACCCGATCTCTGGATAAATCTCTCATTTCTAAAATAAAAGCTAAACTGCATCACAGAAACAAGAACTACTCCTCTTCTGATTCCACTTCTCTACCATCACTCCTCTTTCTTCTGTTGGTATATTTTCTATTTGTCTCCTGCTCCCCCTTTCTGTCTCTACAGTCTTTTGACCCCCGCCCTCCCTCCTCCCGCTCCACTGACCCATCCTTTTCTCCGGCGGTCCCTGTCTTTGCTCTCCAGTCTGCAACCTGTGGAACCAATTAGACCTTGTAAGCGGAGGCCTTTTGCCCCTGTCGTGTGGTCTGTTTAACTTGCCGCTCCATAAGGACCTTTCCTCGTAGCGTGACCACCACCTCGCCTGCCTCAGTGGGTGGGTTTCGGGGGCATTGGGAGGGGGCCTACATGTCACTGTAGGACGCTGGTGGGGGACCACCAGGTCTCCTTTGAACCCCTGTCTGACTGAAAAAAGCAAAATGCAAGTATTGAAATGCTTTCAGCATCATATCAATGCACGTTAGTTTATTTGCTGGCATTTAGGATATGGTTCATCTACTTTAGGGGCAAACAAACTCTTTTTTAACTTTTTTGTAGCGCCTGAACATCTCCTTTTACCCCTTTTCACCCTCTACCCCCAGCTGCCTGGAATGCTTTTAACAATTCACTGTCAGACTCGGAGCAACATGGGACTCTGGGAGATTGTCACATTCCAAAGCGGGGCATTTTTTTTAGTTGCTCTTCTCGTGTCAATCACTGACACTATCTCCTTGTCACCCTCAGCACCCCCCCGACACCCAACCACCACCCAAACTGGAGGACTGGAGTTTGACACACACACATGCACACATACATAGAGTTCGCTTTACTGGGTCACTCTTTTAAGGACGCAGTCATCAGCACTGTAAGCACCTAAAAAAATTTTTTTTCAGCATATGCAAACACCGATTTATCCGACTTCACAGGAAAGGCCTCCAACATCTGTGTTGTGGGTCGCCGAGGAGCCCCTCTCTTCTTTTAGTGACGCAAACAGAAAAGCAGCGAGTTGAGAAGAGAGAGAGAGAGGGGAAAAAGTATGCATTTCAGGGCTCATAACTCATCTCAACTCATTTTTTTCGGCTCCCTGACCTTTTAACTTTGCTAATGTTTGTGTTTCTTCAAAGTTCAACGACTTGCCACGAAAAAAAATAATCCCCTTCAGAACCGCACAGCTGAAGAAGCCTACAATTTCGTATCTTGATCCCAAATGATAAGCTGCGAATTGGGTCAGAGGGGTCACGCGCAAACTCCCACAACATGCTGGCCAACTTTCAACAGATCTTAGTCCAACACACACACACACACACACCGTGGGTTCTGGTGAGATTCCTCGGCACGTTATCAGAGCGTTGAAAGCACCTGCCTGGTATGTGACAGTGGCAGTTAGTGACAGTTCTCTTTTAAAGCTGGGAGGTGGTGGTGGGTGGAGGGGGCTTTGGGAAAACAGTTGATCCATTTGATAGGAGTCCTGCCGGACACTTGACAGGAGCTGTCGGTGAGTCCAGGACAGGGTGGTGCTTATCGATCAAACACTCCCTCCTATCTGACCTTCATGTCCCGAAGACGGGGAGGGGGTGAGGAGAACGTAACGTGAGCCTGCAGGCCGGAGGAGGTGAGGAGACGTGTCAGGATTGTAGTTTAATTTGTTAAAAAATCAAAGAATGTGGTGGATTAAAATAAAAAAAATTCAAGCAATCATGCACATTTTAAGTGAGCTTTATCAGCACCTCTCAAGTTCTCCCAGCAACATTATCATCAGCTTACACCGCTGACATTAACAAAGTCTGTGAAAGATTAGAGCAGTGGTTCCCAAAGTTAGGGTCGGGACCCCACTGTGGGCTGTGAAGCTTCAGGTGCAGGGTCAGATAATCTCAAGGACTCACAATTGTATTTTAAAATGATTGCTAATAGTCTATATTTCACATAATTGTTATAAAAGATGACAACTTTAAACGGAGAACTGCTCTAGTGTTCTTTCTAGTTTGGATTGGACCTAAATAAAAATCCAACAAGGCCCAGTCTGAGCCCAACTAATTAACTTTAGTTATTATTTAAATTAAGATTTTACTGCTGTTGTTTTTAGAGGATAATTTGAGTAAGTTCTCCTAATTTTAGCTTTTTGTTTCGCATCCTTCAGTTCAATTTTGTTGCTTATGGTAACCACAGAATGAGTCAAGTGTAAATCATCTGTGATGTGTGACTGACGGGAGCAGAGCCGCATAAATATTGTGAAGCTTGCTGCCCTTGTTACAATCTAATGAACATCTGCACCTTTTTTTTTTTCTCAACAAATCAAACTACATACTCCTCTATTTAGACCACAAGTAGAATAACAACTTTATTTTGTGTATTCTTGTTTAGTTTTCGCTGTGCTGTATGGATTGCTGGGTTATTAAACGCACCATTGACGCCCGACCATCAGGCAAATAATTTTGGCGTGACCCAGCAGGCATTTCGGCTCGGTGTTGGGTCATAAATCTAAACTCTAGTCCTAAACAATTGCAGTTTTTCTTTGCAGGCCTCAGAGGTTTGTTAGAGAATATCAGTGAATAACAGGATCATGAAGATCAGGAAACACGGCAGGTGGGTCAGTGAAATGAGTGGAGACAAAGAGCAGAAAACTAAAACTGTGCATCACTCTGAACATCACAGTCCAATGGTGAGTCACAGTGGTGGTAGCATCATGCTGTGGGGAAGCTTTTCCTTAATGAGTCAGAGTTAAATGAGCAAGCTAACTCCTTGACAAATCCCAGCAGACGTCATTTTATAGACTGTGAAAGATTTACGACTGTGGAGGATGTTCACCTTCCAGCAGAACATCCCCAAACATGCAGCTGCAGTAAATGGTTCAGATCAAAACATTTCCATGCGTAAAATCTCCCACTCAAAGGAAACACATAAATACAGTTAAGAATCTGTAGCAGAACTTAAACTATTATGTTTCCTTTACATCCAATCGTATTGAATTTGAGGTATTTTGCTGAGAAATTAGAAAAAGTTCAGTCTCTGTATGTTAAAAGCTGATGAAGAAACGACACAAAAACGTCCTGCAATTTTAGTTTTTCAAAGCAGAAGGGCTGAATTGAAATTTATGTCTGGCTCCTCTAGTTTTATTTCTAAAACATTTCATAATAGACATATTCTTTATCTGCTTCACCACCATGCACCACTTTCTTTTTAGTTTACAACATCAAATTCCAGCAAAAATGAATTGAACACTTTGTCAGATCACTGAAAGACATAATTCACCTTCATTTTAAAACACACCATAAGTTTTTGCATGGTGAAAAGGGGAAGTATATGCTTGTTGATAGGCAGGTTATCAGTTCTTTTCTTTTCTTAACTTTGCTTTGGTGGAGAGCAAACCTGACAGATACTCTGCTGGAGGCTGCTGTGAGGTATATTTACATTTGACATTATTTTTGACCAAAACAAGCAGTTGTATGGTCACGCATTGCTCAAACAGAATCCTTTCACATTATTGGTGCTTTCACATCCATATGCATTAATGAAACCAGTTACAGATACTGTTGCCAGTCTTTAATGTTTTTTTAATCCCAAATAAATAATAAATGATGATATTTATTAATCCAGACAATGATGTTGCCCTTATTTAATTTTTCTAAAACAGCTGTAGTTCCCCTCTCCATCCAAGCCCATCCTGGATGAACTCAATTTAAGAATTTTATGTCCGCTGTGAAATTTCAGCTGCACATTTAGATCCAATTTTTAACGTGGTGCCATAAAACATACAAAGACCACAATCACCATAAAGAGCATTAAGATTAGGATTTTTTATCATAAAGCTGTTGGAAAGTAAATTAATCTGAAATATGTATATATTTTTAAATTTTTTTTTGAATAAACTTGCCATATCCCTTTGCAAATTGTAAGATACTTTGTTTTATTTGTTGAAAATTCATCCATTTCTTAATATCAGCTTATTCTAATGTTGAAAGTCCTAACATAAAAATGCCTATTAAAATGTTTTAGATCTAATTTATTTGGTCTTCAGTTATATGCACAATGTCATGTTTCATGTTAATTATATTTCTATGATCTCTACTTAATAAAAAGTAATATTCAATGTTAAATTATTCAATATATTCAATTAGGTCTAACGAAAACAATAATTTTCAAATTATGAGGATTGAAGAAACGGATGAATCGAATGGTTGTTTCAGCCTTGATTCCAGAAAAAATAAAAATAAAAGAAAGAAAAATCCTCAAAACGATGAAGCTCCAGATTAAAAAGAACTACCAAATAATTACGTCTGTTTGTATCCTTATTGTTTTTGATTAATGGTGTAAACTAATGTTTTCTGCATTACATGCTTATATTTCCCCTCTGTATTTCAGATTGTCATCATCCTCAGGTAAAAGTTTAATTCTCCTTGTTGATAGTTTAGACAGAACATCACAAACTTAATCAGAGTGAAGCTTCTTTACAAAGATTTCTATGTTGAGCAGCTAAATCCTTCCTCGCACTGTTTCTCTTCCCTTTGCCTCCCAACAAAAATGTGTAATTTAAAGTCAAAACTGAAACCATTGTCTGTCAAAATATAAGCAGACTAACAGGAATTGTTGTGATCCTGAAAAACATCCTCACCAAGTTCAGTTTTTCTTCAAAATCTGGAGCAGTGCCACAGTTTATTTTTGCTGGAGAGGTGGACTCCACGCATCAGACCTGCAGCGAGAGGAAAGAAAAAAAGAAAAGTGATGACAAGGGACACCTAGTCATCTTGTGGCTGACCATAGTCAGTGTTTAGCCTGGAGGATCTTTTGCCACTGGTCATTACAGCACCATGCTGGACTTACTGTAGTGTTGTCCAAACACTGTGCTTGGCGAGAACTGCACACAACAACAAAATGAGACTGGGAAATGTGAGTTTGAAATGTTCAATTTGGTTTAAAGGTTCAATTCTCCTGCAGATGTTATTTTATTTTATTATTATTTTTTTTAGATGTTTGATTCAGTCACTGCAGGGTTGGGGAAGCAGCTTAGATGTTTCAAGCAGGTTTTCAGTGGATGTTGGTGAAGTGAGAGTGTGAGATCTGATGCGTGGTTAATGGGCTCCCTCTACTGTTTCCTCGGTTACTCACACCTCGGCCCCCTTTAATGGAAACATAGCAATTTTGAAAAAAAAAAAAAAAACTCATGTGTTTGTGCTAGAATGAAGAGCAAAACACTTTGCAAATTCGCCCAATTCCAAGGGCCCCTGACCAACAGGGAGCCCTACACAATTTACTTATTTTTGTTCATAGAAATGTAAAAAATGGGGCCCTGTCAATTACAAAATTAATTATATTGTGTTTTCTAAAACTGTTTTTAGCAATAAAAATTAAATGTTACCTCTCCCAGACCAAAAAGCACATATTTGCCCTGAACCTCCTGGATCTGCATGAAATGATTCGTTCCTGCTTGGAGGCTTGATGGTGACGATGTTCAGCAGCAGACAGTGGAAAACAAGAACGACTGTGTTTTCCACTGGTAACCCTAACCCTGACCCTGTTACTATGCTGCTAAGAAAACTAATAAAGTTAGGTTTTCAAAAAAAATAGAGAGGCATAGAAAGAAAAAGTGTCAATTTATAACCCAGTTTTTCTCCGAGAGGTGGGTAAACTGTGTGAGATTATCAGCCATTTAACATAGTTAGCTTAGCTACAGACTGTTTGCCTCCATTTCATTAACATTTAATGAATTAAGGAAAGAAATTACCAACATATTCATATATTGAACTTGTCCCTGTACCTTTTACCACTTAACAACAGATGAGTCGGTCAGCAGCAGCTCTAGTCCCTCCTGACCCGTCCTCTACTAAGAGAAATTAAAGCTGCAGTATGTAACTTTTTATTTATTTATTTTTTTTTACATATTTGTTAGAACTGTCATTATGTTGTGACAGTATGGCATGAGAGATAGTCTGTGAAAAAATCTATTTCCTCTGGAGGTGGAGGAGATTGATCTTTTCACAGATTATCTGTTTCATAACAAACTGTCACAACATGGTAACAGCTTGAACAAATACGGAGAAAACATATTTTTTATTAAAGTTATGTACTGCAGCTTGAATAAAATGCAACTACATAGCATTTTTTGAGAAGTCTGGATTTCTCCATGTATATTTTACATGTTGCTTATGACTGTTAATGATGGGGAGAGACATTTCAGTATCTAAAACTAATAGAAAAAATTTAAGCAACCTACTTGCATAATGTATGTGGACTGCTGGATGTAAAATTCAAGAGCAGTAAATTTTGTGCTAGTTATCAGTATTGGACCAAAGAAAGCAAGGCCATTGCAAGCCTTTAAAATTGTGACGCTTTTGATGGGTCAGATAGACTCAAAAAATTGTAACAGCAGCTGCTGGGGGGGCCCAATTAAATGTTTTGTCATGGGCCCCAAGATTCCTGGCGGCGCCCCTGAATAGGAGGATAATGGTGCAGCACGTTCTCACCTCCATCCTCAGGAAAGTGAATAAAGGCTCGTGTGTGGTTTAGGTACAAACCATACACCAGTATAGTTGTATGCCTACTGAACTGTGAGGGTACAGATTTGATTCTTTATGGATACAAGGAAATCCTATTCAGATTATAGCTACTTCCATTAACTTTGTTTTTAAACTCACTGAAGTTGTGTAAACTTTCCATCCTAGAAAAGAAACAGTTTCAGGTTCTTTAAAAAAATCTTAAATTCATATATCTAAAATAGTGTCTTAAAAATACT
>CAEFZX010009142.1:0-16311 GCA_903066825.1 Alfaro cultratus
TAATTTGTTCCTTTTTTTTCTTAATTTTATCTTAACTGTCCATTGCTGTTTACTCTGATACATTAGAGAATAAAATTGCTTTTTTTTAAACAATATTTTTCATCTATACTGTTTTAAAGTACTCATACTCATGAGTAGGAGTATATGATTAGTCTCATATATGAGACCGTTGAGGTGCTGTATCTTGAAAACCATGTAAGTTTCACTTCACTTCTTCACATGACTCTGTGTCGGCCACTACGTAAAATCCCAGCACATTGAACACATAAAATACATCGAAGAGGTTGTAAGATGACAAAATGTGAAAAAGTTGAAATACTTTTGAAATGCATTGTATAATTGTGCTGTCTTGTAAGGTGTGAAGTTTTAATTGATATTTAAAAGTATTTTCCTTTCACCACCTGCTTACTAACACATTTGTAAATAGTTCAAATTTAGAATGTAGCATATGATGATTAAGTGATGAAAGTTTTTTTGACACGTACTATCAATCTGAAAACATGCTTGATACACAACTTACACCTTCAACTGATTTTGATTTTATGTTCGTGTCTGACAGGCTATAGTGTTGAACATGAAAAAGAAGAATTACAGTTTTCTAGACCACAGAAAAAATGACTTTGATGTTGATTTTGAGGAATTCTGCAAAAGCACTTCTGAGCTCCATGTAAGTTATTTGCAAAGTCATCAAATCATGTCTTCTGGTCTACACCAATTTATCTATAGGTATATAGCAAACGATTAGCATTTTCCATGTGTGCTTGAAGAATCTGAAAGAAATGCATTGGAGGTACTGTAAGAATAAACTATTGGTTTCTTTTTAAAGACCAGGTAGATTTGGTCTTATGAATTATATATAGATTTAGGTGAAATG
Organism: Alfaro cultratus; assembly: GCA_903066825.1. Classification (NCBI taxonomy): domain Eukaryota; kingdom Metazoa; phylum Chordata; class Actinopteri; order Cyprinodontiformes; family Poeciliidae; genus Alfaro; species Alfaro cultratus. The sequence continues at coordinate 875 of CAEFZX010009142.1, forward strand.
GAAAAAGATGCATATTGGGTTTTTTTTCTCTCTCTCTTTTTTACTTTTAAGAGTCAAAAATAGACTTGTTCACTGATTGGAGTTTGGCTAGGAAATTAGATATTAAATACTGAAAATATTGGAGATATTGTTTTAGACTGCAATCAGTGGATTTTAGAGTTGATTAGCACTTTGTGACAGACTCTTCTCCCTGTTCAATAATCATTGCTGTTTGTTTTTTCCAGAACCAGCTGAAAAGTTTCATGGACAGTACATTTGAAAAAATTCAAAATACAGAAAGAGCTTTAAATGTGCTGGAAAAATTTGAAAGGTGACTTTCGCTCAGATTATTTATTTTATTGCTTAGTTTTTAGGGCTGGTTAAATCAACTGCCTCTACGTTTTTTTCCTACTGAAACAGACTGGGCATTCCTGATCTTGGAATTAATGAAAAGTATCAGCACATCTTGCAGAACTACGGTCGGGACCTTGAAATGGTTTCCAACGTCTATGCAGAGCAAAAATCGGACCCTCCGATTGCTAGGAACATGTCACCAGTGGCGGCTCGGATCATGTGGGCTCGGCAGCTGTACAGCCGAATTCGAGCTCCCATGGATCTCTTTGAAAAGGTTTTACACAAGTTTTTTTTTAGAATTTATTTATGACAGATTTTGATTATTTTTATATGTTTTTTATTTACATTTACATATGTTTTTTTTTTAAATTATTATTATTATTATTCTCTCCCTGGTTAGCGTGAAGGTGTTCTTTCCACATCAGAGGCCAAGAAGATTATCAGGAACTTTAACAGGGTAGCAGGGATCCTGTTGGAGTATGAAATTATGTACCATCACAACTGGATGTCAAAGGTGCAATAAATTGACAATAAGAAAATAGTATTATTAATTGAAATGGTAATACTCTGCTATTACACTTTTTTGACAGACAAATATCTTCATAAACATGTTTTTTCACTTGTTTTTTCTGACACCACACGGAAATCGCATGCAGATTGAATATGCCAGGGCTGGCCTAAAGGCCTCTCTCTTGGTCAGGTCTTCAGTGACAGGACAGCTGTATGTGAACTTTGACCCAGAAATACTTACTCAGATCAGGGAGACTGACTGCATGAAGCGGATGAATCTGGAGATCCCTCCCTTTGGTGTTTTGTTGCAGCAGAAACAGGATATACTCAAGAAGCACTATGATAAATTACAGGTGAATATTCCACACAGAAGCATTTATCTTAAAAGACCCAGACCTTATAGAGCACATATTAGGAACATTAAAATGTCTTAATTTTAGACTTTTTTTTTAAATATATATTTAAAAAAGATAGTTAAATTGAGGACACTGCAGAAAAATAATCACAGAAAACCATTAATTTCATATCCATTGGTAGATTTTCAATTTCGAAATTTTAATATTGTTTGTTTTACTGTGCCAAGAATATAAAAAGGTTTATTTATTTATTTTCACAGCTAATGTTGAGTGAATACACCAGAGTACGAGCCAAGATTCAACCTGCATTTGAACAACTGGCCATGCCACATGTTGCTAAGGTGAGATATTTCATTGATGGTAAGCTGAATAGTATAAAATAATTTCAGTGGTTATCATGCATTACGGCCTGTAAACGCCCATGTCTCAGTGCTTATCAGACTTAGAAAACCAAACTCCAGACTTTTCCTGAACTTAGATGAATAGTTATTTCGGATAACACTGAATTTATCAGCCTGTTTGATACTCAGGCCCATTAAACCAATGTTAGTTTTACAGAAACTAATACCAATCAGAGTAGCAGAAGAAAGGCTGATTAGAGCTATTGTGTAAACATTTTGTTGGCCAATTATGAATTTCTGGTGGAAGTAATACACAGAAGTTTCTTTCTGTAATCAGAAGCAAAGCAGGAAATTTGTGTCTTAAACTGTCGTGTTTTGATCTGTGTAAATAGATTATGGCTTTCTAATTTTTTATAGCTCAACCTTCAGTTTTGTGACACATTGTATTTAAATACTGTAATCAGGTTTCAGCTGTGCATTTCAACACATGCATATAACATGAATTACAACACAGTTTTCCTTTTATTAATTTGATTTTGGGAAAAAAAAATATTTAGAAAAAAAGGTCTATGCCATTAAGTACTGTTTACCAGAGGAAGTACATTTTATTAATCTTTATCCAGTAGATCAAAATTTATTTTCACCTTTTTCTGAGATAAGTCATTGACACATTGTGGTATTGTGTCAATGAATTCGCCTTTTATTTCATAGGTGGATGAGACTATTCAGCCAGGTTTGACTTTCCTCAGCTGGACATCTCTGAGCATAGACAAGTATCTAAGCCGCATTGACAAAGCACTGGGTAAGCAAAAATTAAACAGAAAGTCCAGCAAGATCGATGCCTCATTTGCTGACACATAAGACATCTTGCAAGTCAGCACTGGCAGCACGTTGTAAAATTTAAATTAATTGACTCTTTGTGTACACACAAGCAACTTAAATATACTGTATATATTCTCCTGTTGTCTGTTTTCAGCTGTTTTACCTTTGGTATAACCCCAGTCCTCCCAAATCCTGGTCCTTGTTTCATATATTTCTTTCTGATTCTTCTTCATTCACAGCTGATTTGGAGCTATTAATAGACAGAGTGAATGACTTGGTGGAGTTTAGAATAGATGCTGTACTGCAGGAGATGAGTGTGTCCACATTGTGTGTTCTGCCAGAAGACCAGCCTATCACCTGTGAAGAATTTGTGAAGACCACCAGGGTAAATAGACATGAATGAATGACATTTCTGTCACAAATTGTTTGTTTTTGCACAGTGAACCTACCACGTAGGTTTTGTAGCTCACTTGTGTTAAAATTGTAAAGATTTATGCAGTTTTCTAAAGCAAACTATTGAAGAGCCCCATGACTCTCACATCTATAGAACCATTTTTCATCTCAGTCTTTTACTTTTATTTTGCTGTGTGCATGTAGGACTTGTGCATAAAACAAGCTCAGAAGCTGCACCTTAAGAGCACACTCGTGGAAGAGGCTACCAATGAACTGATCAACATGCTGATGGAGTTTGACCAAGGTCAGAAGGAGGAGGCGAAGGGCGTGGAAGAAAACTCTGGTAAGAGCAAGACCAAGCATCACTTTGAACCTGAACTGTTGTTGTTCCTGTTCTTCAGTAAAGTGATAGAAAAGACCTAACCTTGAAGTGTTGAACATAACTGGATCAGAAAGCTGTTTCCTGCAACTGCAGTTGATGGTCACTGTATATGTGTTGTTTAGGTGAAGATGAACACCCCCCCGAAAGCCAACTCTTCTCCAGAAACACTTTGCTTCCTCATGCTACTTCAGGTCCTTCCTCTCCTTTAGTGAAGAGGAGGAAGAAGAAAGATTTGATGAAAGTAATGGAAGAGGAAGCACAGGAACTACTTTCTTACTTCAACCACCGCAATGCGGAGGCTTTGCTCAAAGTGATATGCAATACCTTGGAGATGCTGCGCAAGCGCATACATACCTCATCACTAGGGCATTTCTTGGGTGGGTCTACTCAAATAAATAGTCTTTACTTTAAAGAGGAAATCACAAAAAATCCAGGATTTAAACAAACACAACATCAGTATACTAGAGGAAATTTATTTGGCTGATTTCAAAGAAATCTACTGTAAAGAAGGTTTTAGTATTTTTAAACAAAAACAAAATAATTATGGAGTTAAAATGTTGAAAAATTACCACGTTGCATTAGCAGCTGGTGCTGTAATCATTACTAAAAGAGCCTTTTTATATTTTTGCTGGAAGTTAAAACATTTTTGAGTGGCCCAGTAGGAGACTAAATTCAAAAGAGTGAAGAGAATGAAAGATTAGGGTGATTGTATGGAGCCCTTCTTGGCGAAACATGCAAAGATCTAGTGACCAATCATAAAGTTTGGTTGCTTCATTGGCAATAAAGATTTTTCCATTGAAATTTGAGAAGTGTCAATTCACTTCTGGCATGCCATTTTTAAACAAAAAAAAAACAAAAACAAAAACTTTTTTCCAAAAAGGGTTCTACTTTTACATTCTTTGATCTTTTGTGATATCACTTATTTCCTTTCAGAAAAAAGATTCTTGGTTGACTGGGAGCAATTTTTCATTTGTATGCCAGCGGTATGAATAATAACCTTAACTGTTCCATACATAATGAGTTCTTGTTTTGATTCTCATCCTATAGTTGGTTTTACCAAAGGTTTTTTGTTTTTGCTTTCCCCACACATGAATATATACAAAACAAATGAAGCCTCCCCCACACTTAGACTATTTTTCAAGCACACATTTACATATGTGTGTTTATAGCCAAAAATCACATCTAATATCACCATATTTTTGAAAACTTTTATAAATTTGAAATGAGCTTTGCACTGATAAAAAGAATATCAATGTAACGTTTCCCTATTCTCTCCCTGGTAGGTGAAAGTGCTGCACTGAGCCATGGGAAACACAGTGGTCAGCAGGCAATCTTCAGAGCCAATGTGACTCTCTCTATACCGAACATTGTCATGGTTCCAGGTTTGGAGGAGGTCCAGCAGGCTTTAAACAGGGCTGTTGAATGTGTGGTCAGTGTGAGCAAAGGAGTAGGTCAGTGGAGCAAAGAAAGAATCTCTAAGGTATGTTAGCGTTTAAGTGACCATGACTGTGATCATGTAGAACAACTATAAACTGTATTTTTCATAGCTCACAATGTTCTAGCCTGGTAAGCCAAGAGATCTCTGCAATATTTCCTTTTATTTGAATTTCACTTTATAGAAAAAAATGAATGAGAGACGGATGGCGGCTCTTAAACGAGACAGCTCTGAGAGTGAATCAGATGATGACGCAACGACACACATGAGTGTGACTGGTATGAAGGAGACTTCTGTTCACCCCACTGACCTTCACCTATTCAGCTTTTCAGTGATTCATTCTGACATTTATTCATCTTATCAAGCTTATAATGTGCATCGTTTTCTTATTTCACAGTTTAGTAGAGCAAATCATTTGATTGACTAGACAGTGATGTCTATCAAAAATGACTTTTCAAAATGTTGATAACTCTACCTCAAATTCACCAGACTCAATAGAATTAGTAAAACAAAACTTATTGTAACATGTTTATGTATGTCTGTGTTTCCTCACAGATGTATTCATGCATATGTCCTCTTTAATATGAATAAGATAATATATTTTTCAGATGGCGCCAGCTCAGAGATTTCAGCATCTGTGATTCAAGCTATTCCATTCCAAGCAAGAAATTATTACAAGAGTGTATCTGAGAACAAGGAGATAGTTAAGTTGGTGTCTATTCTCAGCAGCTCAATCACCTCAACTAAGAAGGTAGATGGTCTTCAGTATTTATTCTTATAGAAAACGATCTCCTGTTTTCAATAAAGTATTTTTAAGCATTTAAAAGGCAAATGCATAGACTAGACATTTGCCAAAATGAAGTTGGAGTTTAATTTTTTCATTAAAGTCAATGTTATGTATATACAGGTTTATAACACTTTTTTCAAATCAGAATTTAACGCTGCTTAGTAGTATTCTGATAAAAAAAAAAACTTGCTTGTTTTGGATGTTGTATCAGTTTTTCTAGAAAGAGACTGAGGCAAACCGAATGAGCAACGTGATAAATATTGACAGGAACTCTTTTTGCCCTTGTATTTAGTTATTACACATTTGATTTTATTTTGCAGGAAGTAGAAGCTGCTCTTGATCGTTTCGGCAGTTATCACCACATCTGGAGAAAAGATCGTGAAGACACTTTGCAAAAGTATTTTTGCATGAGAGAATAATCTTTAATTAATGTTCTGTTAGATATATCAAAACAGAAATTTCTTGGTTTTTTTTATCAGATTTTTCCAGGGAAGCCCTTTCCTATCAGATTTTGAGAGCCAGATAATTTTTTATCGGGATCTCGAACTCAAAATAAACTCTGAACCAGAGTACATCACTATTGGAGCCTTAGCTTTATTCACAGGTGAGATAAAGTTATCACCTGTATAAGTCTAAAAAAAACAACTTTAAATTGAAAATTAAACCAAACTCTAGTTGCTCACTCTGTTTGTTTATTCAAGCATTCCTGAAGATGTCCCTCTCAGCTGAAACTAAGAACTGGATGGTGGACTATGGGCTGTATTGTAACAGGAAATATCGCGCAGACATGGAGCAGATCTTTGCTTTTGTTGATGAAGCAGGAAAGAAACTGAATCGGCAGATCAAAGACCTCGACGACATTCGCATCGCAATGGCTGCACTCAAAGAAATTAGAGAGCATCAGATAAATATTGATTTTCAAGTTGGACCAATCGAGGTAAGCCATACACCTTTTTAACATGATCATTTCTGACTCTGTGGAAAGGCACTTCATTTGAAAATGTTCACAGACAAAAGCTTAAAATGTAGGTTCCAAACATGAATGAAAATTATTCAAATGTGGCCAATATTGATTTTGGGTTGTTCTTTGGTTTTGTTTTCTCGCATTTATTTCTGGGGTTTTTTGGTGTTTTTTTGGTGTTTATTTTTACTTTTAGTTTGGGGTTGACTTTACAGTAATAACAGTATTCAGCAAGATAATCAAGAGCTGCACAAATAGATACACTGATTTATACTAAATAATGTTTTATTTTTAAGGAATGTGTCACTGTGACAGCATTCATAAACTGTTTTAGTTAAAACTATTCCCCTTGTTTACTCTCCTCACAGGAGTCCTATGCTATGCTTCATAAATATGGTCTGTCAGTTGCCAAGGAGGAGGTTGATAAGGTGGATACTCTGCGTTATACCTGGGAAAAGCTCTTGTCCCGAACAACTGAGGTGCAAAACGAATTGGTTGCCTTGCAACCACACTTCCGAGAAGAACTTGTCAGCAATGTGGAGACCTTTCAGGAGGACTGCCAACACTTCTATAAGGAATATGAGAAGGTAAAAAAAAATGACTGTTGTTCTCAATGATTCAGGTTGTTCTTTAAAACTACCATAAATTGTGAGGGCTTGCTTGATTACACCCCTGTTACTCAAATATTGGAGCAATGACCCAATAATAATGATGCTACTGAAGAGTAACTCTCCCAGGTGCTTAAAACTGAAAGTGAAACTATGGGGCATGGCCTACTTGCTGATTGATTTGGCTAATAACTGTGTGACTAATTGAGTCACTCACAGACCATTGACAATTTATTTGAATATAGTTAGTTCAGGGAAAAAAAGATTAAACTGTGACATCACATCAAAAGTCACATACTCCATCTTGATGCAGTTGAACACTGAATATCACATAATTTATCCCAACACACAAAAACTATTAAATTCAGGAACTGATAAGAAGTGCCAGGATTTGATGTTCCTAAAAATCTAATTAATTTTCTTAACTTTTCAACAAATGTTTTTTGTTGGCCTTCAGCTTGTTGCTCATTACAATAGTAGAAACTAAACTAAGCTTTTTTCTCTCTCTCTAGGATGGGCCGATGGTAGAGGGTTTGGCTCCTCAGGACGCCAGTGACAGACTGATCATGTTCCAGGTTTGTTTTTACTGTTTGGGTGTAAATTACACAGTAGATGTGTCATAATTATTTTTGAAATGGAGACCAGTATTTGATATAGTTACTGACAAAACCAGTCACATGATAATTATGAAAAACAAAGACAAATACTTTTTTTTAAAATTGACCAGTAATGACATAAACATGGTTGCTTTTAATTATGTGTATGCAAACATATTTGGAAAATTGTGTGTTCTAATTCAAAAATTAAATTGAGCCAAGTCATTCCTGATGAATTAATTTTATAGAATATTACATTAAGATACAGTTGCTGTTTTTCATTTTTAGAATCGATTTGACAATCTATTCCGGAAGTACATAACTTTTACTGGAGGAGAGGAGCTCTTTGGACTTCCAGTTACACCACACCCGCAACTGCTGGAGATCAAGAAACAGCTGGTCCTGCTACAGAAGCTGTATAGCCTTTACAACAATGTCATTGAAACAGTCAATGGATACCATGACATCCTTTGGGCTGACATCAACATCGAGAGGATTAATTATGAGCTGCTAGACTTTCAGACGAGGTTATACTTTTTTTTTTTGGTTTGTTCCCAAACCTAAATAAAACTTCACAATGATTTGATGTTGCACTACAAGTAAAAAGGTACACTTTAAGATATTGCTACTCAGCCATCCTCAACATATTGTGGATGTGTTGATTGTAAAGCGACTTTGAAAAACCAACCTGTTGCATTCTTTGCTTTAAGTCCTAAAAAACATTTTGATCTTATTTATATGTGTATTTTATTTGTGTGGCTATTATTATGTTTTATTTTAAGCATAAGCTGTACTGAACTTTAATAACAAGACCATTTAATCATTTATAGTTTAAAACTGTTTAAAACTGTGATGGCAATTAAAATTGACAAATATTTTGTAATCTTGCAGTCAATTTTATATTTTGTCACGAGTCACAACAGATGTTAAATTTGCTTAAAAAACAGATGTCGCAAGCTTCCTCGTGGCCTGAAGGAGTGGCAGGCGTTCTTGGATCTGAAGAAAACTATTGATGACTTCAGCGAGTGCTGCCCCCTGCTGGAGCTCATGACTAACAGAGCCATGATGACACGCCACTGGAAGAGAATCACGGAAGTTAGTCAAAAATGGAGCACCAAGTTTTTCTACAAATGTTTCATTCAAATCTGGATTGATCAAACACGCATTGTTTGGCTGAAATTAATCTGCTCTTTGTTTTGTTTTTGTCTCCCAGGTTACTGGCCATACATTTGAGGTTGAATCTGAGACATTTAGGCTACGTAACATTATGGAGGCTCCTCTGCTGAAATTTAAGGAAGAAATTGAGGTAAACTGAAGTTTACTTTTTATGTCAAGGAAACTTAGAGTGAGTGTATTCAGAAAAAAAATAAAATAAACAAAAACCCTAAGTACTCATTCAGTAACGTTTTGCATCAATCAATACATTTATATTTGATTGGTTTCACTTCTAAGACATTTTAACTTCTGAAAAGACTTAACCTAACTGTTCGGTATAATGTCGTCATTACTGAATCTGTTCCTTTATGCCCATTGCACTGGCCACAAAGGGCTTTTATTGAGTAATTAAAGTAATCTGAAAATTGCATTTTGAATTTGCTCATGTTGTCTTGACTGACAGGTGTTTGGTTATTTGAAAATTGTAAGTAACAAGAAAGGAGCAACTGAAACATCTAATATTTTACTTATTGCTGTAAAAGAAAGTAACAATGAAGATGCTCCTTCAGTTAACAGTAACGATAATTTATCACTAAATGTGTTTTAGTAACATGAGAATACATCCACATAGACCCAATTTGAAGCATATTTACATATCTTTTCAAATTAAAAATCTTGGTAGAGATTTTTACTTTAATCACATGCACTGTATCCTGTGATTTAATTAATGATTCATTTACATTTATGTCATAACATCTATCTTGGCATTCCATTCGAAGGATATCTGCATCAGTGCTGTTAAAGAGCGAGATATTGAGCAGAAACTGAAGCAAGTGATTGCTGAGTGGGACAACAAGACATTTACGTTTGCCAACTTCAAGACAAGAGGCGAGCTGCTTCTGAGAGGAGACAGCACGTCAGAAATTATTGCCAGCATGGAGGACAGCTTGATGATTTTGGGGTCTCTCATGAGCAATAGGTATGTCACTTATACTTCTCATAAGTTGTTACTGTGAATACTTAGGGGAGTTAAATACAATTTTGTAAGAATTGTCTGCCTCCAAAAGTTTAAAAAATGTAAGAGGATTTTGGTGTGACCTAAAAAGCCACCATTATTACACTGCATGGTTTTTATGCAAATTTAATTACTCTCACAGGTACAACACCCCATTTAAGGCCCAGATCCAGAAGTGGGTTCAGAACCTTTCTAACACCACTGATATTATCGAACACTGGATGACAGTCCAGAATTTATGGATCTATCTGGAGGCTGTGTTTGTAGGTGGAGACATTGCTAAACAGCTGCCTAAGGTAAAAATATTGTTTCCAGTTGATAGTTCCAACTACATAATACAGAGTAACTAAATATACCTTCATTTTCTTGTCAAATGTACAGTACATTTACTCTCTCTTTCTTGTTATGTACTTTTTTTTTCTTTTGTATTTTATTGTAGGAAAAACTCCTACTTCAGAATTAGTGGAAAAAATAGACTTTGACATTTTGTATGAATGATCTCATTAAAATAGTAAAATGCATCAGTCTGAATTCTGCTTTTGGAAAGCTTTGAGCTACCAACTTTTAGCCAGTTATAATGTCTCTTTAATAGCTGTGTTTTGTGTTCAATGGAGTTCATTTCTATTCTCTATTCATAATAAAAATGTTGCCTCAAGACACTTTGCAAAAAATGATTTCAATTCAGTCACACATACTTTTCAACTGATCCTAGTTATCGAACAGTACAGTAAACTCAGCTAATGATATTGAAATTAATTGTTTTAGGAAGCAAAGCGTTTCTCAAACATTGATAAGTCTTGGGTGAAGATCATGATGCGCACTCATGAAATGCCCAATGTTGTACAATCCTGTGTGGGAGATGAGACAATGGGCCAGCTGCTTCCTCACCTGCTGGAACAGCTGGAGATCTGTCAGAAGTCACTTACAGGGTGAGCCCAATTTACTCAACTAATACGAATGCTGGTTTGGGAGGCAAATGTTTCAAAACATCTGAAGGTGCAAGAGAGTGGTTAAAAAATGGAGGTGATTTTATTAACTGAATTGTTGTTACAGTTATTTGGAGAAGAAGCGACTGCTTTTTCCACGTTTTTTCTTCGTTTCTGACCCTGCTTTGCTGGAGATTCTGGGCCAAGCCTCTGACTCCCACACTATCCAGGCTCATCTTCTCAATGTCTTTGACAACATCAAAACTGTTCGCTTCCATGACAAGGTGATGTAAATGGTTTTATAATGGCACCATGTATGAATGTTTTGTTTTATAATATTCTCTCTAGCAGACCACTGTTACACAACACTGTTGTAGTTTATATAACACATACGTAGCTTTTTAGTCGGACTGGAGGAACAAACATTTTTGAGTCATATAGCATTAAAGTGATTTGTGTACTACTTGACAGAGCCAATTTTTTCATCAGTCTTGGTGACAAAGTGTTCCTCTGTGTGGTGTCCCAAAGCGCTCAATTCTAGGCACCTTATCTGAAAAATAACCCTGGTTTAAACTTTTCTGCATCTTTACACCCGACCTGTCCAGCGTGTTCCTCAGTCTTCTTAATGTTCACATAGATTCTTTACAGTTTAGTAATGATGTGACCTCTGAAGGTTAATGGTCACACTGGATAGTGCTGCTCTATCTGTCACATAAATCCTCAAAAAATAAAGGTTTTTACAGAACAAAATGCAGAAAAAAAGGTATATATGCTTTTGCTTGCATAGAGTGTTAAGAAAACGACTGCATTCTTCATAACTAACTCATGTAGTACAACTTGCATAATTATGCACAAATTCTATAGAAATTGATTATATAGAATAAAGAGGAAAATGTGCATTAAAACATGTTGTGTCTATTAAATATAATTTATCTGTCTCAGATATATGACCGGATTCTTGCTGTATCATCTCGTGAAGGGGAAACTGTGGAGCTGGAGCGTCCTGTCATGGCTGAAGGGAATGTTGAAGTGTGGCTGAATGCTCTGCTGATAGAATCCCAGTGGTCATTGCACCTGGTGATCCGACAGGCTGCTCTGGCCATCCAGGACTCTGGATTCCAGCTTATTGAATTCTTAAATTCTTTCCCTGCTCAAGTAAGTTAAAACACTATAAGTTTTAGATAAATGCTGAACCCCAAAATCACACCCTAGCACTCTACATTTATATAAAATAAATAAAACTTAATATCAAGGTATTTTTATTTTTAACTATGCATGTATTTCTTTAACAATATAATATTCTTGGTGCAGGTGGGCTTGCTTGGTATCCAGATGATATGGACAAGAGACGCTGAGGAGGCTCTTACCAATGCCCGATATGATCGCCATATTATGTCAAAAACCAACCAGCTTTTCTTGGATTTGCTCAACACATTAATTGACATGACCACAAGAGATCTGGAAGCTGTAGAGAGGACCAAATACGAGACCCTCATAACTATCCATGTTCACCAGAGGGACATATTTGATGATCTGGTGAGTAATAATGGATTTATAAAAGCAAAGTCAACTCAGTTCATTCACAGGGCAGACCATAAAGTACATTCAACTGCGTGTGTAATTAGAAGAGATTGCTGAAGACATCCACAACTTTTCAAAACTGACTTGAACATTGTCTATTCGGACTCCTAATGGCTCTGTTGGCAGTCTACCAAATGTAACTGTAAAAGAGAAAGGTTTCTGTCAAGATACCTCAACACATTATTAATTGCTCTTGGTAATGGTAAAACGCATAGAAAGGACAGCCTTTATATTATTACTGACACCATGTTAAATTACTGCAGTTTTACAAGATACGATGGATTTTTCTTTACTAAGAATTCCTTTTATTACTTTTATTGATTGAAACTAATGTATGTATTCCTGTTGTCTGTCTCACTTAAATTATTATTCATTCAACTCAATTAAAGAATACTTCATTAATTGCAAAGGGAGATGTTGTCATAACTAATATTACAAGTATCATCAAAGAGTTGTTGTGGATTTCTTTTGCAATAATAAAAAAAAAAAAAAAAAAAAAGAGTTGTTGTGGATGGTGATGATATAATGACCAATCACTTTCCAGGCAGCATAGATGATGTTCTTTAATCTGGTCGAATACAGATTATAAATAAATTATTCTCTACAACTGTTGCCTCTCATCTTACTCTGATTTACTTTCACACAATTTTGCCCTGAATCTTTTTATTTTTATAATTTATTTCTCACAATGCTGTATCAGGCTTCCTGCCTTTCCTCCAGTCTCACATCATATTACCTTAAGCCTGAAAGTCTACAACAGTTTTGTTTTTTGTTTTTTTTGTGATGTTTTCACCATCATAATATCAGGTCTGAGTCCTTTGTCTTTTTTTTCGTTTCCCTTACCCTCACAGTGCCGGTTGCATGTAAAAAGCCCCACTGACTTTGAGTGGCTGAAGCAATGTCGTTTCTACTTCAATGAGGATTCAGACAAGATGATCATCAACATCACTGATGTGTGCTTTGTTTACCAGAATGAGTTTCTGGGTTGCACAGAAAGGCTTGTCATTACACCTTTGACTGACAGGTAAAAGTACACCAATGGAATGACAAACACACAAATATATTAAGAGATATGATATGCAGCCAAAATTATTAAAAATTCAAACCAAAGTCATCAGATAGTTCGAAACAAGCAAAATATCTATTTTTATCCATATACTGTCAGTCGACATCAAATGTCACGTTTGATGGGTGAATGACAGCGCAACACAGAAAAAACAATTAGTGAGAGAACAGTTAAAGAAAAGAATAAAGATAGAAACTCATGGCTAACTCAGAAAAGAAACCTTCTACCATGTTACTAAGGGGTAACCAGACGACAAGAAAGCATTTGAGGGGACAAAGGAATGTGGACAATTAGAAGATATATGCTCCAACCTTGTGGAAGGGTATTGGAGAGGTGCTGTTTGATTGAAGGGGATTGTTCAAAGTATTAACAGAAGATGTACCATCTCTTGTGTCACCAGTGAGTTTTGATATATATATATATATATCCTCCACTGAATAACTGTTTTCAAATGAAAGGTTAGATTTTTCTATAATTTTCATTGAGAGATTATTCCACTCCAATAAGTTCTTAATTTATCTGGAGGTTTTTTACGTGTCTTTGTCAAGGGTGCAAACATATTTGTATATCATATGCCAGCCAATCAGTGATGTTGACAGAAATTTAAAAAGTTTGACCTTTGTTGTGGTGCCAAAAGCACTTATTTTGGAAAGATCAGGGGAAAAGAAACAACCTTCCAAGGTGTTTTAAGAGTGATGTAATATTTGCAACCATTTAAACATTTTAAATGTTGAACCATTTAAAAGTTAGAAAACTGGGGAAATGAATTGCAGGGTACCGTTGGGCGTTATTTTACAGTGATCACCGCCCCTGTCACTGACAGAGAAGGTGAGTGACAGAGAGAGAGGGAGGAAAGCAATTAAACCAAGCAGGGGAGGCAGTAATGCACCAACAAGCACTAGACTAACTACCAAAAGCACAGCGGGAGAGAAGACAGTCAGAGAGAAATGTAAGGAGACGCAGAAAGAAACATGAGACAAGACAATGAGACAAAGATGTGAAAGGACAGCAGCATAGAGGGAACTACAAGCAAACATCTGACAGTAGCTCTCCAAAGTGACACAAGGGCCTCATGGCTGGAAGCACCAAAGCAGCTCTGATGCTTTTCTTTCTTCTGGTACTTTATTTTTTTGCCTTGGCCAGTATCTTATTCATTTCCCCCATTAGTGTTCTGCTCTGATGTTTTCCTCATTGTGACAGTCACTGTTTCTTTTTTAACAACATCTCCATGTTTTTGATTTTCCCTTCAATTCCTTCAGTTTATAAAGGTAAATTTATAATTGGTGAAAACAGGTTTGGATAAGAAGATAATGAAAAAAAAAAAAAAGAAACTATTTTATGTAGTTTTACAAAATATATTTTTAGATATCATTGCATCCATTGTAATTATCTTTTGGTAAATATTTGACATTTAGCATTCCTGTGGAGAATCATTATTTGAGTGATTTTAACCAAAGTGAAGAGAAAAAAAAAGTGTTTAAGTATGCATTATGTTTTGATCGTAAAAGCTTCCTTTACCGGTACATGTATATTTGTGTTTGCCTATTTTTGCTCAGATGTTACATCACCTTAGCTCAGGCTCTTGGTATGAGCATGGGTGGAGCTCCTGCTGGTCCTGCAGGCACAGGTAAGACTGAAACAACAGCATGGTTACAGACATGGCACTGCGATAAACACAAAGATCTAGCCTGCACAACAGGTTATCAGTGAGGAAGGTCCTTGATTATTCTTAAAGAAGGTTTAGTAAAATATGAAGAAATAGAAAAAAGTAGCTAACCTCTTACGATAATTTATAATTTCAGATTTCATTAGCTTACAAAAAATGTCAGATTTTACCTGTTTCTGAGCCATGCAGGATACCAACCCTATAAAATACCTAAATGTGGAGCTTTAACAGGTTAAAAAGCAAAACGCATCTAATCTTTGAACCACTTAAAAAAAGATACACACAGACATACATATACATACATATGTACTTATTTCTATTCTATTCATTGTATTATTGCGATGGACTAGTGACCATCCTGTCAGGTTCTGTGTTTTCCTGTGTTTAGTTTCAAGTTTTCCTGTGTATTTATTTCTAGTTCTGTGACTCTGTGCTCTCCGTGTTGTCCTGTCCTCCCCTTGATTGATCCCAGGTGTGTCTCGTTCCCTTGATTGATCCCTGTGT
>CAEFZX010009143.1:0-12175 GCA_903066825.1 Alfaro cultratus
TGTCAGAACGCTGGTTTGTAATCTATTAATAAAGTTTGACTGACCTATCTGACTGTTTTGTTGACATTCCCTTTAGCGCAACTCCATCTAATGGATGCATAATGTAACTGCAGCCTCTACTGTAGCGTCTATTCTATGCGCCTTATAATGCGGTGCGCCTTATATATGAAAAAAGTTTTAAAATAGGCCATTTATTGAAGGTGCACCTTATAATCCGGTGCGCCTTATAGTGCGGAAAATACGGTACATTGTTAACTAACTGTCATGATTTGCAGTTTGAGGTGCTGAGGATTGACACGGTGGGCCCAGGTTGTAAGGAGAAATGATTTTAATGATAAACACGAAGGTGAACAGAAATCCAGGCAGCACAGGTGAGCGATAAAGCTAGGAGCTCAGACACTGGTAGCAAACTGGAAAGGATCAAACAGGCACTGGGAGAACCATGTCCAGACATCTGACATGTGACAAGAATCCGACAGGGAACAAGAGACACAGGTGGGTTTAAAAACACAAGAGGTCATCAGGGAACATGAGGGACAGCTGGGGACAATCACAGGGTAGACACACAGAGACTCAATTAACTGAAAACAACACAGAAACCTAAATCCTTACACTAACTCATGTTCCATAAAAGCCAGTGTCCATCCAGCCCAAAGTTTTTGCTGTGTCCTTGAAAACCTTCTGGCTCAGACTTGGAGGCCATTTCTGCTTGATTTGAAATTCCTGGCCCTCAACTCCGGCCCAGAGTTTGTCGACAACACGTTCTTCTGTGTCTTTCAGGTCACTCAGACAGCAACAGGTCTTTGACTGTCTGATGCCTCTACACATCGACTCCTTCACAAAAAGCCGTAATGTGTACTTTATCTCGTCTTCAGGTGCCCCATCCTCTGGAATGTCTTTGAATTTCTCTGAGGAAATTCTTAAAATTTTCAGTTCCACGTTTCATCGCTGTCAGTTCCTGGATGATAGCGATGACAAGTTGTACCAGAGAACAAAATCTTACACTGGCTTTCAGCGGCTCATTGGGGTGTTCCTCGTCCAAGAGAGACATGACCGTCGATATAACATGCTTTAAGAAAAACAGGTTAAATATCTCGGTTGTCTCAGACTGGAAGTTCCCTTCAATGCCCATAACTTGAGCAAAGGCCTGAGAAACTATGTTTCCAATTACGGCTTTTAGGTCTCAATATTTGTACCGACAGTACTTAATTGTGCCCAAAACCAGGTCTGAAAAAACCTGCGTAAAATAGCACAACATATATTCGTTTCTTTCTCTCATGCTTTTGTCTGGAAGTCCTGATGCCAAATCTTCTCAATTTCCTTCAGAAATTTGGCATAAAAACTCTTCAATTGCAGTAATCAAATAGTCTTTGACTAAAACCTGGAATTCTAATCTTAGAACAACTGAATCCCCATTTTTAGTTTGAAAAATTGTTCATAAATGTGCCAAGAAAGCAACACCAGAAAGTTACACACTCGTCAACTTTTCAAGGCAATATTTGCTTCTACAATTTTGTTCTCCGGGAGATGAAACGATCAATATAATCCCCAAGTCAGATTCAGTATCCAAGTTGTGCCATCAAAGCATAAAAATGGTTGAAAATACAGGAAAAATCACGTCATTCCTTACTTCACTACAATCATGTAACAAGAAGATGGGGAAGTAGAAAGGATAAGAGACCAGTCAGTATTCCGGTTGGTGTGAAAATACCTAATTATTCTTATCCAAAGCCTTCATCCCTCCATCTCTCCTTGCACTCCTACTGTAACTCCATGCTTTCTGATTAATGAGCAGAACTACAGTTTAACCTATTAACAGCATGTTGTACCACTCAGTCTTTTCACGGCCTGCTCTTTACAGACCTACTTTACTCTTCTCAAGGTAGCGGTGGCCTATTAGGCCGACTTCTGACTGGGCCACGTTGTCTCTTGCTGGGTTGATGGCGCTCTAGCTCCTGCTCTCTTCTGTCTCTGTCTATTTTTGCCCATCTGCCTCCCATCTTGTCTTTCGGTGCCTCCTCTCCAGATCTCTTTCTTGTTGCTCTGTGTAGAAGATTTTCATTTCCTGTCTAGTCTTCCTTGGCCTTATTAGGATGGTCATTAGGCTGGCGTAATAATCTACTTTCCTCCCCACATCTCTTGAAAAAAGCACCTAAAAAAATACAATAAATTGAACAGATATAGTACAAATGGTTAGGAATGTATAAGGAATATTTTCTCTGCTTTACTTCTTGACATTCTGTTGACTCAGCCCTCATGGAAGTCGTGACAAAGTCAGAAATAGCTCCCTTCACCTGGCCACCATGTTAACTACTCAAGGTTACTGGATGCTGTCTTTAGAATGTTGGCTTAATAAACTTTATTGATGCAAAAATAACAAATGTTACCTACCTATCAGAGACACTGTAATCACTCAACATTAGTTACCATCACAATCAAAAAATAGTTTTGTTAACGCTAAAGGACAACGCCAACACAGTAGGAAACTAACGCTAAAGTGCTAACTTCAAGTTATATTTGCCTTTAAAAGACTCCAACCCTCAATCGCCATTTTAATTTTGACTATATAATTTACATGTTCTATCATCCAATAGATTTTGTTTTTATATCTTGTCCACGTTTTGTTTGATTCTTGTATGTTTCTTGTTTGAAGTAAAGTTTTAAAAACGAGAGAGCATGTTGAGAGGAAGTAGAACTGCTCTATTAGCAGTCTTCTCCCACTTCAAAATAAGAGCATTAATGTCAACGTCAAACTACTTTAGGAATAACTAGCAGTCGATAAGCAAAACTTCACAGATGTTGAAACTTATTCAACTGAAAGTTTTTAAATGGCCGAGTAAATTTGTATTTACAACTTATTGAGGACAAATAATTTAGAGGAAGCTAAGTGTGCTAAATGTTTTAAAAGTTAGCTGTAGCGCTAAACGAAAAAGTAGCTAATTTGTGGAGTAGTGTGCCCACCTCTCATGGTTTGTTTTACTGGAGTACAAAGTAAATTCAAAATAGCTCTGGGTTAGTCAGAGTGGATTGAGAGAATAATCTAAATATGAGTTTTCCAGGATTACCAAAGATTCACTAATGAATTTAGATATTCACTGGGCTTTTACCCATGTGCTTTGACCTTAACCTGGTTGTATGTTTGGAGAGGTTTTGCAGTAAACATTTAGATCATTTTCATGTTCTTGCTAAAGAAAAACATGACGTAGTGTTCACTTTTTGCACCATTGTTTCTATTTTCGGGCCAAAAAGTAACATTTAGGTGTCAAGTGACAAACAACCTTCTTCCACAACAATGGCTTTCTTCTCGCTTCTCTTCCGCAGGCCAGACAAGTGGTGGGAACAGCTAATAACTGAGCTGTGGGACTCTCAGATGTTCATGACTCTATTCCCTTTCAGATGATGAATCGCACAGAGCTCTGTGACATGTTCAAAGCTTTTAATGCTGTTTTAGACGCCAACTTCAAACTCCTCCACAACTTTCTACCTGACCTCCCTGCTGGGCTTCTTGATCTCCCTGCTGCTGTTTATTCACTGATGTTCCCTAACAAACCTCTGAGGTCTTTACAGAACAGCTGGATAAAAAAATGAGAATTAATTCCACTTAGAGAGACTTTGTTTACTATTAACATTAAATTAGATGTAGGGAGACTGAATCTCATTTCAAACTACAGCATTTGGAATTTTAAGTGTAAAAGTATTTCACAGTTTCTCGCTACTTGATGGTGACTTATTGCATAAATTACCTCTAATAATGTTTTGTACCTGTGGCACATCTAAAAACTGCAGGACAGCGACCCCTGAGGTGTCCTGCAGGGTCGGTGTGTTTTAAAGGGTGTGAATACTTTCTCAAGGAAATATAATGTAATTTCCCTTTGGGACCAATTAAGTATTTTTGAATTTCTATCGAATTGAATGGTGACGTACATAAATATCCCTTCAAGAAAGCATCTCGTGTTCCGACTTTAAAACAGGATAAAAGGTTTGGATGTGAAAAACCCATTGGTTCCTCTCCTCTCCTCTCTCTCTCTCTCTCTCTCTCTCTCTCTCACACACACGCACACACACACACACACACACGCACACACACACACACACACATAACTCCCACTCACTATGTTTTAACTCCACTCCCTAAAAGTATCTGCCACGGTAAGAGCCATTCCAAAGCCATTAGCTCTAAGTGGAAGTGGGTAATGAACTATTTTGTGTCTGGAATGGAAGAAGTCCACAAATATGAGCTCCTTGTGATTATTTAAGAAGGTCTGCCAAAATAATAAATATCAGAAAACGACTTTCCTTAAAGCCCTTCAAGGAAGGACACACAGTGTGTAACATTTTGTGATAGGTGAAAATGTTTAAACTCACCCGTTTGTTGGCACATTAGGACATTCTTGTAATTTCTAAATGAAGGTACAAGAACTAAAAGACCATCACATAAAATAACAGAAAATAATAATAAAAAAAAAAACTACTTCTAAATATAATTACTGATCATTAATTATATAGTATAAGAAACCTCTTTGGATTATAATTAAAAGGTTGATTTACCTGGGGTGGAGGGATGGACCACTGAAATCATAAGACTATAAGGAATTACAGATTTTTTAGGTGGAATAAGGTAATGCAGAGTAGGAACTCTTTAAAAGAACAGGCAAAGATTCTGACAAAAAGGAAGTAAGAGGGCAGTGAAACACTGACAAATCAAACTCTTTCAGTGGATTTTTAGAAATGTGACAATTCCACTGTGGCCTCAGGTGAGCTGTCTGGGATGGCCTCACTTTCAAGAAATACTCTCCGGATAAAAAGACCTGCTACGATGTTACATAAGACTGCAGCGCCAAAGTAAGACTTTTGCATCAGAGAGACAGAGGACGTCCTCAGTCAAACACAAAGAGCTGGAATGAAGGGAAATAGCCCAAAGAAATTGTCAGGTTGAATTTCTCAGCTACTTCCCTCCCCCTCCTTCTATTTGTTACTTTAAGTTCAAACAGACAGACTAAAGGTACAAAAAGAGACTCGGCTGTAATTTGCTTCCAACCCCATATGGTCTTGCAATTAGATTGTACACTTGTGTGAATATAACCCTTCGCTTCGCTAATCTAACTGCTGACCCAAAAACACACTTTTCGCTCCACATGGTAACATTTTTGAATATGCCACAGATAGCATCGTTAGGTCAATTGCTAAGTTAACCCTGGGCACCCTACGGGGGGTCCTAAGAAGTGACACTCATTTCAAAGTTAATGTAGCTGATTCTCAAGGGATCAGTGGTTGTTCATGCTTAGGAGTCATAATTAAAGTCAGTTAACTTTGTCTTATCCAATAAACTTCTAACTTTACTATCTATTTTAAAATCAACTGCCCCTAAAAGGATGAACAGCAATCTGAATAAAGGGAACCCCATGAAGCCTAAAGGTAAAATTTTGAGTCTAACATTTTTAATTTGGTAATTTCATTGTAGTTTCAGTCTTCATCTGATTAGATATATTACTTTCAAGTGGAGCTTCATGAGACAATAGGGGTGTAATGATACCTCCAGTTCACAAGACAACATGTTACAAGTTGTTCTGTTCACAAGAACGAGATGAGAGAAGAGTTTGGTGTTACAGCTGAGGAAAGTGAGGGTGCATTCACACCAGCCATGTTTAGTCTGCTTTAACTTAACTCAAGCTTCTTTTGCCTAGGAAGTTCAGTTCATTTGGGGAAATGTGAATGCGCAATCAAACTCTGACCCAGACCAAAAAAGCGAATTCTCGTCTGCTTAAAAACCCAAGTTTCCTTATGTTTGACATGAACTCTGGCACGGTTTGAGTGCATATATGAATGCCAAGTGAATCAGAGATCCCTCCAAAAGTTAAAAACAGTCTGTAGCTCAGGGCATTCTGGGTAACAAATCAAAAACTAAACAGCTTCACCTGAAGGGTTTAAGGAACTGGATTAGCCGAATCTGGAATAAAATCCATTCGGACTTTTGCAAGTTAGAGTGGAAGAATATTCCTAAGTAGAATGTTGATAGATATCTAAAGAAGAAGACTGAATGCTGAAATTGAATTTAAGGTCTTATCAAGTCATTGGTTCATGGACTTGCACAATTTTGAAACCAGCCTTTTGCATTTTTTTATTTTTATTTTTAAATATTTTTTCTCAGATAAACATGTTTATTTTTCAGTTGAATTATGAAGGATAAATAATCATGATAAAGTTGTAGAACATAAACTTGCCTTTTAAAAGGGTTGTGTATGTTTTTTCTATGTTGTGTTATGTCTTCACTTAAACCTACAGCATCTTGTGTGACAGAATTACCCTCAATTGCACACGGCAGAGGAAACATTTTAGCGCTCAACTGCTGATGTTTTATGTCCAGGACAAAGGGACACACAACAAGAAACACACAACAATGTGTACAGAGACTTAATGGGATTGCAGGCAATTCCACGTTTTCAATTAAAACTTGAAAGGCAAAAACGAGCTGACATTAATAGCTGGACCACAGCTGTGTCAAATCTTCCTTAATTCATTGTAACGACATGATCTTAAAGGGTCAAAACTGTCCTCCAGCAAGAAGGGCCTAATGATTGATAATTCATTCAAATGAGAGATACATGTTGTGTGTTTGCATGTTAATTGAAATTATTTCATTACTATCACATCATTTGAATTTATGATGTGTTCAGATTAGTCATGTTCTAGACTTTTTAGAGTCAATGCCATCACTATGTTGGTTGTAGGATCCATCCATCCATCCATCCATCCATCCATCCATCCATCCATCCATCCATCCATCCATCCATCCATCCATCCATCCATCCCTCAAGTGAAGAGAACAAACTTTTAATCATTATTGAAAGCAAACAATAATTGGGATTCTTAAGGTGTTTCAGCTGATTAGATTAGATTCAATTGGGCACCAAAATTTTTAACATTTTTGGTTTAAGTTCATTTTGCACTGTCAACTCAACCAAACCCTTTCAAAAACCTGTTCCCCCGCTCACCTGTGGTGGTGCTGTACAAGGAAACGACACAAAAACCTCCTGAAGAAGACGCAGAGCACAACTTCTTTATTTATGAAATTAAAACAAAAATGTAGTGGATTGATATTTCAGCGTTGTTGGAGGTATTTTTGCCTTTGGTAACAGTCCACAGTCTCTTTTGCTAGTGCTACACATGTGCATTGTTTTGGTTGTATTTACCCAGAATTCCCTGAACTACAGTCCGCTTGCTACTTTTGGAGTGGCCTCTGGTTCCCTTGGCATTCACATACGGATTCAAACCGCAGCAGAGTTCACTTCAACCAAACCGAAACCTTGGTTTTAAGGAGGACCAGAATTTGCTTTGATTTTTCTCAGCAGAGTTTGAACACAACTGGACTTTCTAGGCAAACAAACTAAAGTTCAACTAAACCGGACCAAACAGGGCTGAAGCACCTATCCTCACATACAGATATTGTTGTTGTGAATATTATTCCTGATTTCTGACAGATTTTAAAGTTCATCTTAAGGTAAACAACAGTTTGTTGTTGCTGAATTGCAATAGACGGCACTTGTAACAGATTTCTAAAAAAGCACAAGAACGTCTAAGCAATGTGTCAGCGAGTTCTTCTTGCTCACTTTAGCGTCTGCTTTACTCTACAGAGACCTCCTTTTACATTCCTTAGTTTCTTTTGAAGCCTCTTGATTTGTCTCAGGAAGTTGAATAGTTGAAAAAGCAAACTTGAAAAATCATTTCATTATCTTTGACAGCTTTCTTTTGTTTCTCTCTCAGAGTCCTTCTAGTGACTCTCAGCTACTTCGCTCGACGAACTCGCTGCCTCCCTTCAGTTCACTTCCTTCAGACCTACAGTCTCACAGACCGATACTGATTGCTCCACCGACTTCATATATTAATGTGTCATATGCCAGTGGCCTGACAGACGCACTGCCTTGACTGACGGAGCTACAGAAACACTTGGGGTGAGAAAAAACGACAGAAATAGATGCGGAGAAAAAGAAAGAGATGAGAAAGTTTTAAGTGCTTTTTCAAAAGTTGCGAAATGTGATTTACAGGTTCAGAGAGCGTGGAGGACTCTGGGAAATGACTTTGCTTTGCTAATTTGGCCCCATTTATGTGCACCTAGTCAAATGCATCTGCTTGTTTCTCTTTTTCTGTGTCTGCAAATCCCACTAATAAATACCTGCTACTTGGTTCTTCCATTGAGAGATATTTATCCGGACTGGGCTTTAATTATCTCCTGGGTGATTTTCACCAAGTCAGTAATGTTTGCTGCTGGGTGCGTTTAGCGCTGTTAGGTTTTCCATTGGTCTTTGATTTTATATATTTTCAGCGTGTAGTTTTGAATAATGAGGTGATAATTAAAAGTGTCTGGACAATAAAGGCCCCCAAGAGGAAGAACGTTGTGGAGCTTAGTTAAAATGCAACAAGAAAACCTGAGCAGGAAAAAAAAGGAAATTAGGAGAAGGGAAGAAAAAGTTTGTTTAAGTCATTTGTAGAACTTTAAATATAAATCTCAATCAAATAACTCAATATCCTCCTAACCCTACAGGTGTTCATCATCACATCCTACCATCTTTTTTTTCCTTCCTTGTCTCTAAACTATCTCAGCTTTTCCATTTTGTATACAAACTTCTTTGTAGTTTCTCAAAATTAATGTTTCACGTCTAGGCATGTGCCTAGACGTGAAACATCTAGGCACACCGAAAGCATTGGCTTGGTTCAGAAAGTTTTTAAAAAAATTCTTAAAAATTCCTTTATAGTGTTTATATGGTGAGTATTTTTAATAAAATGCCTAACTGAGCTTCATAGAAAGCAATTTCTTCTGGCTGTCACTATCCACTCTCCTAGCAGTTTGAGTGGACATTTCTTTTTTGACAAGGCAAAACGTCAGCTGTTTATTATATCATAGTGTCAATGTCATCAGAGACGCAACTACATACTTTCTGGGTGTATGTGAACACATCATTTCCCCCACCGCCCCGCTTCCTGCCCAGGTTTAATATGTCCATACAGCTCTCCCTTCTTCATGCACTTATAATTCTATTATGGACTTTCTCCTGCAGAATTTCAACTGGGCCAATCAGGAAACAGATGGAGAAGTTGTAAACAACGACATCTGTCCGCCTGTAGTTTCAGCAATGGTAACAGAGGAAGTGTGAAGCCGTTCAGTCCGTGTGTTGACCTTTGTTCCCATGGCTGGTTCAGCTCTGCACGTTCCCTTTGAAATGGGGAGGATGGTTGTTTACAGCCCTGGCAATTTCCGGTAAGCTTCATAGCCTCCACAAGATTTGCCTGTACATTACGGGCAATATAAAGTTTCTGAATATAGTTTGAGAAACTATATTGGGAGTCATCATTTCTCAATAGCCAAGAGTTTACCTAGATTGGTGTTACTTAATAAAAAAACAACAACAACATGAAAATAGCAACCCAAATCATCACTGATTGTGTGAATTCCACACATACTTCATTCAACCTGGATTCTGCACCTCTTTTCTCTTGCTCCAGCCTTTGGGACTTTGACTTTGAAATGAAATGCAAACTTTAATTTAAAGGAAGATTTGGGACCACGGAGAAACGGCCTAGACCGAAGGTAAGAAATATCCCTGATGTTGGAGTTAGGGATATGAACTTGCAGCAATGCTTCACAGCATAAAACACTGCATTCCTGGTATTCTGGGCCCTTTTTTAGCTCTTGAAATTCATTCAATTTGTTTGATAAAAGTCTCATTTTACTGCTTATGTATAACGGAAGGTATAGTTTAAATTTCCTCCTTCTCTCTGCTCCTGCTCTACATTCATGACGCATCCTTTTCAACTTATCTGAGAATTCAAAGTTTAAAGGTATTTGAAATTTTACGTTATTAATCAGCCATTAAATAATAAAGGATGAATAAACTTTATTGATCCCAAAGGGAAATTAAATGTTGTAACTCATTAATTTAGATTCTTCAAAGAGTTATTGTAGATTGCGGTGGCTGTTGGCAGGAAAGATCCCTTATAGCTGTCTGTGTCACAGGGAATCTGAAGAAGCCTCTGACTGAAGACACTCTGTCTTCCCAAGACAAGTCCCTTCTTATGGACAGCTTCACTGTTGCATCTCCAGTCCAGTCTATTGTCCAAATCGTTGGAAAAAAAAAATCATTGTTGCTATAGTTACGCATCATAATAACTTTTCAAATGTAAAAACATATGAACAAAAATCTTTCCAGCTCCCCACCATCCAAAAGTAGTGAGTCTGATAGATGTGGATCAGCTGGGTGAAACACTGAGAAACATCAGAACACACAGAACACACAGAACAGAACTAAACCCAAAAGAATCCAGGAAATGCTTTGACTGTTGCCTAGCAACAGGTTTAAGGTGATTCATATTGCTTATAAACACCAGATAGCAAAAAATAACCAAATAAACAACCAAACAAAAAACTAAAACCTGATATTTTTTCTGTTTGTTTAAAATAATATAATTGGATGGGAAATTAAGCCCTTAGCAATACAAACACAGGCTTAAGTTTTCATCAAACAACTTCACAACTTCAAGCTTTATGGACTTTTATAGCCCTTTTTAAAATCAAAGTGTTGTTTTCTCTTGGCCATTGTGAATAGAGCATCAGACTGGACTTTGTGAGGAAGCTAAACCTGCTGCAGATCTTGGATAAGTCTGTTCGTGAGAGCGTCATGTCTTCAGCCATCAACTGTTGGGGCAGCAAGATCAGAACCAGGGACCTAAAAAGGCTCAAGAACCTGATTCAGAAGGCTGGTTCTGTTCTGGGGACGACCGTGGAACCTCTGGAGGTAACGATGCCAAGAAGGATCCTTCATAAAGCCAATAAAATTGTGGACAACCCTGAGCATCCTCCGTAATGTGATCAAATCTCATCACAACAGTCTAGCAGCAGTTGGCGATATGTTTCATCTGCGAACTTGCAGATGAAACGTTTTGTTTCATCTGCAGTAATTAACAGTATCTGCAGTATATTAAAAGAAGTTTCTCAACTTTGAAGAATCTTATAAGATGCAGACTAATGAGCAAATCAATAACATGGAAGCATCGAACAATCTTTTTGTTGCGCCCAGGACCAGACGCAACAAGAAAAAGAAGGGGCAGTTCAACGCTTGGCTTCAGGAAAAGGAGCATTGTTTTTCTGAAAGCCAAGATGGGTCAGAGGTCACGGTAACAGCAGCCGTTTCTAACACACAAGAGATAGTGAATGAGCAAGGGGAGAAACAGCCACCTAAGCCCAAAAAGAAGAAAATGATCCCTTTGCAGGCCTGGTTGGAGATGCACGACCCTGTTCATGGGAAGATTTCTAGTGAAGAGCAAGATGATTGACCGGACCTCACTAACACAGAAGAAACGCTCATCTAGGCGTAAGCATGTGAAAAAGACTGCAGCATGGGAAGATGATTACTTTGAAAATGATATTACATATGGAAACTGGACATATGATTTGGGGCAAATACAGCGAAAGACTGAGCCAGAATTCATACTGTGGGCCCACAAGAAAGAACCAACCTGTGAGACGCTGGACACAACACAAACTGAGGCAGAATTAGTGGGAGATGTTGAAAAAAGAAACATCTTTGAAACTCAACAAACTGTGGATCAGCAGGTGGAGAAAGAGCAACCTAAGAAATCGAAAACGAAAGAGGAAAATGTGACAATAAAATCTGTCTCAGAGCTGGAAACACGTAATAATGAAAAAGTTTCTGGAGAAAAGGCTGAGCAACAAGTTTCAGCTAGAAAAATCCAGAAGAAATTTAACCAGGGCCTGCCAAAGTGTGCCTGTCAGTTTGGACCCAGCGTTCTGATGCTAAAAGTAGCATCAATGCTAAGATTAGCTCTCCACTGTGGAGAGTCACAAGTATGGACGTAAATATGTGCCATCAGGATTTGAATAAAAAATGCCTCTGAAATTTGAATGTTGTATATTAGTGCTTACTTTTTCAGTGTTAAAAAAATTTCAGAATATATTTTTAACCTAAAAAAATTCAATATCATTATTTGTACATGAAAAAAAAATTCAGTGTCATTATTTGTACATGGTTGCAATTTTCATTTGTTAAAAAATTCACATTCCTATTTCAAAGTGATAAAATTTTCAGTGTACATATTTTTTCAGTTTAATTTTTCAGTGTTAAAAAATTCAGCATATAAAAAATTCAACTTTTCAAAATTCAAA
>CAEFZX010009145.1:0-31017 GCA_903066825.1 Alfaro cultratus
GTGTGTGTGTGTGTGTGTGTGTGTGTGTGTGTGTGTGTGTGTGTGTGTGTGTGTGTGTGTGTGTGTGTGTGTGTGTGCTCACCACCATCTCTGTCTCAGCAGGGTCCATGTTGAGTCAAACGGAGCCGTCGCTGCCCAGCTACAGCTCGCTGTCTGTCTTCTCATCTGGAGTCCAGGTTGGACATTCAACACTCATCATTCATCATCACCTTCCAGACTCCGTCACAGTCCGAGCCGCGGCTCTCTCTACGGAAGACGATTAGAGCCAAAAAAAAAAAAGAATTATGAGATTCAAGTCAGAATTCCGACATTCTTCTCAGAACTCAGATTTTTTTCCTCAGATTTCTGACTTTAATCTAATGAGATTAAAGTCAGAAATCTGAAAGAAAAGTCAGGATTATATGTTTTTTACTTTTGGTGACCCTAATCCTCTTCCGTACTTTCGTTGCAGGGAAACCCTTATCTGTAATTTAAAGTCTCCTGATTTGCTCCACCTGAGCCATTTTTGATCCTTTGGGATTTAATGCAGACATTGTTGACTTATTTTAAGCCAGATCTTTATTTGGATATTAAATGTGCAGAACGTTGAACATTCTCTTACAGTGAGTGGAACGTTGTTCCAAAAATGTTCCTGAAAGAAATGTTTGCACAATAATATAAAAATAGTCTTTAGTTCTGCTTAAATATGAAAAAAAGAAAGGTGGAAATCCTACTTTTCAGTGTAATACAGTAAATACATGTAGATTAGACATAAATGATCATTTCCATGCAATTATATAAATATAAATACATCTGATATAATGTTAGGGATGATTCAGACTCCAGCTGAGCTACACTCTGTTTTACACACCTCTAGCTCCTCCTAGTGGTGAAATTCCAGCATTGCTTTCTCTGTTTGCTTTGGCAGCCAAAACTGACAAATCTGAACTATTGGTGTGTCACAAAATTTATTGAATTAAAAATGCAAAATTAGTTTACTGTGATTTGATTTATTATTTTTATTCTTTTGGTTTTACTTGTTCAAAAATTAAAAAAATAATTTTACGAAATCTGTGTGTAATTAAAACTGCAGTATGTAACTTTAATAAAACAATAATTTTTTTCATATTTATTAAAACTGTCACCATGCTGTGACAGTTTGTTATGAGATAGATAATTTATGAAAAGATCTGCCTTCTGCTATTTGGAAATAACCAATCAGAGCCAAGAGGAGGGTCTTAGTGCTGTCAATCATCCTCTGTATCTACGCTGCAGCTAGCACAGCATGTTGTGAATACTAAAACTAGTTAGCACTGACAGAGGATAAATGGTTTTCCTGTAAAGGTAAGTTGTTTCTCCAACATTAGCACATTCAGCAGGGAGAACATGAGATTGATTGACAGCACTAAGCCCCGCCTCCTGGCTCTGATTGGTTATTTCTGGTTGGGAGTGTTGCATTTCTTCAAATGGCAATAGCAGCTCAGGGAGGAGGCGGAGGATGTGGATCTTTTCACAGATTATCTGTCAAATACTAAACTGTCACAACATAAAGACAGTTTCAACAAAACATATTTTTATTATAAAAGTTGAATACTGCAGCTTTAAAGATCCAAAACATGAAAAGGGGCTTTGGACTTAATGAGAGAAAAACTGATCATTTCCAAATCGTTTGGGTCATCAATTGTTTTTTACTCTTCTTGACTTGAGGTCTGGTGAAAACAAAATCATTTCAAGGGCTACAAATGGCTCCCGAACCGCACTTTGAACCCCCCTGGTCTTGATGCTACGTTCTCTAAAGCTGCTTTTCTTCCTCTCTGGCTTCCCTCTCAGTCTATTCCTCCCCAGTCGGCCTCCTCGTACTCCTGCATGTTGCCTCCGTCGCCCTCTGCGCCGCGCAGCTTCGACTCGTCGGCGTACTCCTCCCCTCACCTGCAGACTCCGCCCTCAGCCAGCTCCAACACAGGTGGGTGTTTGGTGGAAACGTCTCATTTTTACCTTCCAGTTCCATCTGTGTTCGCTGAAATCA
Organism: Alfaro cultratus; assembly: GCA_903066825.1. Lineage (NCBI taxonomy): Eukaryota > Metazoa > Chordata > Actinopteri > Cyprinodontiformes > Poeciliidae > Alfaro > Alfaro cultratus. The sequence continues at coordinate 2,006 of CAEFZX010009145.1, forward strand.
GAACCGTGGTGTTGCCCTCTCCTCTCCCGCTCAGGGCTCATATCACCCGGGGTTTCGGTGCCAGTCCAGGTCCCAGGAACTGAGCCGCAGAGCATGAGTCAGAACCTGGGGCAGTACTGGGCCAGATTACAGTGAGCTCCAGGCAAATGCTGATGGACAGAAGAAGAAGAAGAAGAAAAGAGGAGGAAGAGGAGGAAGGGCATGTAAAGGTCGTGTCAACGTAGCAAGATTAGCATCCATGTTTTAAGGAAGCGCAGGTCGGAGCTGTAGAGGAGCCTTGGAGGGTTGAAGACCCCGAAATGCTTTAAATGTTTACAGAATCAACCAAAAGCAGCTTTGGTTGCACTTCACAGTACTCTGCTGGTTCCGGTTCCGGTTCTGAACGGTCAGGAGGCACGGGGCCACCAATTTACAGGAGAGCCGGAAAAACAGGACCAAAGAAGTATTCACACCCTGTGAATTTTCAGATTCTGTCTCATTACTACGATGGAGTAACAAAGCCACACTAAGAAAATAAAATAAAATAAAAAATCCAGTTACAATATTACAGTAGTAAGTTAAATAATCTGACAATTGAACTATTACGTTTTCATCAATATTAAGGAACCAATAAAGTTGGTATATCTTGTTGAAAAATTACTTGCAAGTTAGTTGAGTCTTATTTCAACTAGACAAACGTTACTGGGTAAGATTTTGTGTTTTTGCAGTGATTTTTGTTCCAATTTACAATTATGCAAAACCTTGTGTTGGTCTCCCAGATAATCCATCCATCCATTGTCTATAACCGCAAGGATCTGGAGAATTGAAATGTTCAAGAATGAATTCAAACTAAGGTTTTTATTTTTATTTTTAGAAAAACTGCTTCTAATTTTGATACATTTGAATCTGAGAAAAGTGCAAGGCTGTGCCAGACACACAGATCTTTCATCGCAGGTAATACCAGCATATTTCAGGTGTATTGTGAAGTGTAACCACTGTCTCTTGTTACTTGAGCAGCTTAACCATATTGTGATAAACTAGCTTGTTCCCTAAGCTGTGAGACTACTGTGAAGATTTTAGACTCACTTATGGCAATCACTTGTACTTAAAACTTTAAAAATCTACCATAAAAAGTGTAAATCCTGCCTATCCTGACTGCACTGAGGCTGCATATTTTTGTACAGACATCTGTGTGGGAAGAACGTAACTGTGGAAGACTGCAAAGCGTTACTAGAGGACAGTGTAGCATGATCTGGGCTCCAATCATCCTTAAAGCACAAGACAATTTATCAAAAATAACAATTTTGCCATTCTATTATAGGTTTAGCCCTGAAACATGAAATCTGCAGCAAATTTCTTCTATATTTGATATTAATTTGGGAAATATTTTTATCCAGTCAGTTACAAAAAACAGTAGCAGCTTGTAAAGCGATTAAAAACTGATTCGCAAAGTCTTTTAAACTGTTTTATACGTCACTAATGACACTTTTTCTTCAGCGAGGGACAATCAGAAATTCTTGCACGTCAAACTAAAATGCAAACACTTCAAAGAGACAATCAGAGGTGGAGGAGAAAATGTAAAACTACTACAGACTTGAAGCAGCTGTGCATGACCAAAAGATGGCGCTATAGAGACAATCAGCTACTCAGAAACAAATCAAATATTGTACAGAAGCCTTTATTGTACTTTTACAGAGATTTAGGCTCTGCTCACTTTTTTTCCTCTGGTTCTGTTGATGCAACTCATATGAAATGTCCTTAAAATCTCCTATTTATTTGTGTTTTCACTTGTTCTCACGGGTCATTTGTGTTGAGGTTTCATTGTTGTCACGTGTTGTGTTAGTACTCTATAGCTACCAAGAGTCAACCCCTTTTTGTGAAGACCTTGGATCCCTTTAATGAAAATAAAATGGTGTGTAATACACTTATGTGCATTTGTGGTATATTTTACTCAGCACAAGTCTTAACAGATGATTAAATATTGAAATTGTTTCTAAGATAGAATAAAACATGTGATCTTACCTGAATATGTGGTTTGTTTAATGTTCATTCGTTTGCTTTTTTTTAAAATCATCACCTCATAAAATAAGAGTTCTACAAAAAAAAAAAAAAAAAAATCAGCTGAAACAACTGCAATCAAAACCAGTGTGCTCTCTCTCTGCAAAGACAAGTCATTACAAAAACAAACAAGAAAAACATTTCAAAGTAAAACTTAGGCTGCGTTCACACTGCAGCCTGAAGTGACTTTTTGTCAAATCGAATTTTTTTTGCTGTGGTCGTTCATATTTCCAAATATGTGACGAAAAAATATGCGTATATTTAGGATATGATCCGGATTATTCGGTAAAAAAGACTTAGCTCATACTCTTGAGGATTTACCCGGCATCGAGACGATCAATATAACTAACTATGGTTCATATGATACAACGAGCCAGAAGAAAGTTGGAGCATAACAATTATTTTGTTTTAGGTTGGGTCGAGCATTTAGGATCATTAAATGGCTGTCGACTTGCTTCTGCCAGGTGCAATGTTTATTTTAAGTAATTAGTCTAACAATGCTATCGCTAACAACAAACTAACCCATGTTATTTCGGATGGGATGTCCAAATGGCCTGGGTCGCATTAAAAAAGAAATCCGATCTGAGTTGTTCAGACGGTTGCAATGATAAAATACAGTTTGCATTAAGGCAGAGAAAATAAAATAGGATTGGGTCACTTCTGGCTGCAGTGTGAACGGAGCCTGTGTGTGGAGAGTTCTGGTCATGTTTCATGCAGACATGATATGCATTGTAGATTTGAAACTGGGAAACAATAATTTGGTAAATGCACATGCTCATCATAAACTAAAAGCTGTGCCATTCATAGAGTAAATGTAATAATGCACTGAAAGAAAAAAAAACTAAATAAATATGTACAAGGCCTGTCTCGTTTCTGGTTCAAACATCTTACTACACTTGAAATATGAAAACTCTAACTTAAAAGTAACTTTTCAGCATAATATAGGAGCTGTTATTCATTTATTCATGAATATTAATTTAAAAATAGTACTAGTTGCAGTGGCAGATTATTTCACTTATAATATGGTAAAAATGTTTTGTTAAAAGTGAAATAATCTTCCAGAGGAACTAGTATGTTTTATCAAAATTCAAGAAATATTAACCTAAAAGAATCTTCTACCTCTTGCTGAAAAGTTACTTGATAGTTTTGTTTTATTTCAAGTGTAATAAGATATTTGCATTTGAAACTAGATCAACCGTGAAGTTTTGTGTTTTTACAGTGTATTCTGATAGAAACAAATAGCAATTTCAAAAATAGTAAAACTAATTGTATATATTTGACCAATTTAAGGTTGAGATTGATCATCTTTGTGTCTTAAATATGGATTTTTCAACTAAAATCATTTGAACTCAACTCTCCAAACTCCTGTGTTCAGTCTAATGACAAAACTCAGGAACATTTGAAATTCAATATTTTCAGTCAGATCTTAAGATCAGAACACTTATAAAAAACTAATAAATATTAGATTTTGGATGATAGAAACAAAAGCCCCTAATAAATCATGGCTGTATCTGCTGGATATGTAACTGGCTAAGTGCTTAAAACCGTTTCATTGAGTATGACAGAAAGTACTGGTGTCATGTTGCAGCTGCTGTCTGCTGCCTGAGCTTTGAAGAAATCAATAAGGTGGATTGAATAAACACCTAAAAGAAGAACAAAGATGGAGAACAAGCTAGGCTCACAGGCCTGTTGCTTTGTTGCCCAATTTATTAGCATCAATGTGACACTGGGACACAATGAGCAGCTAAAAAAAACACGTTTATTTTTCCACAGGGCAGAAATAAGAAGTAGACATGAGGGAAACTGGACAGCCATTAGCAGCTCTGCACTATGTGCTAATGGCATGACTCACTTTAGTCCTGGGGGATGAACAGAAATTAAAGACAAGAGCAGAGGAGGAAGTGGAAGGGGGGAGGAAGATGGAAAGATAATACTATGGATGGTTTGCTGTGAGAATAAAGATGTTGACCTGCAAACATAATGGGACTCAGAGGAGACGGGAAATGCCAGAGCACTTCGGCTCAATGCAGCATCATGTGCATCTTTACAGAATAAAGGGGAGAATTATTTCCTGTTAAAAAGTGAGAATGACAACAACAAAAAAGACATTTTTAATGCTAATTATGTTCTTTTCACTGAGTTAAAGTTGAGATTTTATTATCAGATTTGATCCAAGATTCAGTTTAACTTTTTTTAAATGATGATATTTATTTCTCAAATGTAAAAATGAATGTGAGTTTATGTGTGTGAATGACTGGTGAGTGGTGAGACTATTAGTTTCCACCTATAATTCTTTTAAAATACATCTATCTGGCACATTTTTTCCAAATTATGCTTATGTTTTTAAAACGGACATTTTATGTAAAATTCACATTTTTCTACTTTTTACAGTTTTTACTGCTTCTAAAAAACACCCAACCATTTATTTAGGAATAAGTTAATGTTTTATGATGTCTGGAAAATGAGCCGTTTCAAAAACCTCACATTTGTTGAGTCTCGATCAACGGCCACAGCGTCGTTACTTAGCAACCCCAGCAGAGCTCCAGCATGTTTGGTCAGCTGGTTTTGCCACTGTATTTGCTGTGCAATGGCTGCTGGAAAAGACAAAGTGTTTTGTCGTTGACTTACCATCCAGAAACCACTTTCTGGATTCTTGATGGTTGTGAAGGAGGCTCCACTTCTGCTTTTCAAAGATGTACGGTTGTATAATTGCACATCAGTTTGCAGCCATTTTTAAATATGAGCGTAAATGTTGAATTGGGAGGTGTGGCCAGCAGCAGCTTATTTGGATTTAAAGTGACAAGGCAGAACTGAGCAGACTGAAATCTCATTATATAAAATTATTTTGTTTGATAAACATGGAATATGTTTTGTAAAGCCTACAGACCTATTCTAGCCTGTTCCAGGAAGCATAATACTGAGGTTTATAATGAAGTTTTGACAGGATTTCATTTACACTTCTATGTTCAGAAACATCCCATCTTCAGAAAACGTTAAACTCTGTCAGAAAAGGACGTTAGTTCAGACTATTTTCTGCTGAGCATGATGATGTCACAGTGCATCTGACCTCTGAACTTACAGAAATAAATTGTTGCCACCTCGTCTGAGAGACTTTTGTGTGAAAACTGTCGGAATTAGAGAATGAATTCCTTTGATTTCTCATCTGAGGTCGGAACTGCTGAGACTTTTCACCTTTGACCCTCAGCATGTAATCAGGTCTTTGTTGAAGTCCGTGTGGACGGCGGTGCCGGACTGGAACTTCCTCTAAACATTCCTGACGAGTCGCTCGTGCGAACGGGTCGGAGGAGGGCAGAGAACCAGACAGGAAGAGCAGCAGAAAAGAACGATTCAGCATTTTGAGGCTAAACTGCATGAAATTTCTGTTGTGTTAACAGAGACCAAACCTGATCCTGTTGGAAAATAAATCAGTTTGATTTTAACTGATTTATTTTGAGTTAAATAAATTTAAATAGAAAAAAATCAATCATGTGTGATTGAAGATAAATATTGATTGATGCGGATTATTTTGATGATAAACGAGACAAAATATGACTGTTTTTATGAACCTTGTTTCTGAATTGTGATAAACAAATAAACTTTTGATTGAAGCTTGATTGAACGATTTAAAATATAATAATTGTACTTATGAAAAAAAAAAACTCCAAATATTTGCAAAACACAATGGACACTTATTCTGGGAAAGGGGGGCGGAGCTTAAAATAATCCGATATAATTATTTGCTCAGATGTATTTACTGACAAACTGAAGCTTAAAGACAAAGTTTAATTCCTGGCATCAGATAGTAACCATAGCAACACAACAATCACACTATAATATACTTTTGCATTGTAATCTTTATAATTACTTTAAACATTAAAATCTTTTAATGTATCAATGGCGAAACTATTAAATCGAACGTAATATTCTGGTTCTTTCTAAGCAGATTACAGATTATGTTTAAATACAAGCATTTATTTGCATTTTCAGTTGTGGCTCAGTTCTCTTATCCCTTGGGCCGGCTCAGGAATGGATGTAATTAAATGCATCTGGACTTTATAAACTTTTTATGAATCCTCTGAAAGCAGCTGCACTGGATTTTCTGGAGGGATTATAAGAATTAAAGCTGAAGTTTGTAACTTCTACTTAATAAATATTTTTGTACGTTTATTGAAGCTGTCATCATGTTGAGAGACAGATAATCTGAGAAAAAAATTAAGCTCCTCTGTTTTCTCCCAGTATTAATTAGAAACAACCAATCAGCGTCAGGAGGCGGGTCATAGCGCTGTCAGTCATCCCTCCATGTGGCGCATGGGCTAGCTGCAGCTAGCACTGCCATGAATGCTCAGGCTAGTTAGCATAGCCACTGATGACGGCAGATAAACTTTTTTTGTGTTACTATAAGTTGTTTCTCCACCATTAGCACATTTACATGAGATTTATTGACAGCGCTGAGATCCTCCTCCTGCTCTGATTGGTTGTTTGGCCAGGATGTGCATTTCTTTAGTAGCAGCAGGAGGTTGAGGAGATCCACACATTGTCTGTCTAATAACATACTGTCAAGACATGATGACAGGATTAACAAATATGTACAAAAATATATATTTAAATAAAAGTTACATACTTTACCTTTACTGTGGCAGAGTACAAAAAAAAAGCATGCCACACCTTTCAGATTTTAGTAGCCATTTAAAATTTTAAAATGTGTAATTACTTTTACTTCACAATTTCGTGCTGCTTTGTGTTGAACTTCTACAAAAAAATAAATCTCATTCAGTTTTATTTGAATAGATATTTTCTTATGACGTAACATCACCTTACAGACCTGGATTCTGAATGTTTTGTGGGCTGCAGGAATCTAAGTTTGGATGAGGAACAAACTATTTACTTCGGTGACTCATGCGCTCGACACCCGCTTGTGGGAAATAAAAGACAGAACCTTTTTACTCTGCAGCCACAAGGAGCGCAGACGGTTCGGAGCATCGATCAGCCCAGCCTAGTCCCCAGAGTCAGCCATGGTCCGGATCAGACGCAGCGGTGAGCTCCGGCTCTTCTTCGCTTTTACTCGGCTGAATGTCGGACTTTCCAAAGTTTCAGTGAATGACGCCGCGCTTTGTTTGCAGGAATGGAGCTGGAGCTTCTGCTGTGGATGATGATGGTGATGATGATGATGATGAACTTGGTGGGACGCGCAGCGGCGCAGTCCAACCAGTACAGCAGAGCGGTGGTGAGTGAGCCGCTTCTCCAGCTGCTTAGGCGCAAACATGCTCTCATTTGACGCAGAAAAATGAATAAGAATTGCGCTTGTACCGGATTTAATGTTAGCAGCACATGTGAGGCTTTTAGGGGGAAATTGCATTTTATTTGCATGTGTCGTTATATTGCAAAACCTTTAATATTTTAATAACACGAGGCCCCCAAAAAGCTGGAAATGTGAGAGGAAACGAAAGCCGAAGATATTTATTGATTTATTTTGAACAGACGAAAAGCAAAAACAAGAAAAGATGAAAATTAAAACAAATTATTATCCCCAATTGACCTGCAATTTTACTTTATCTGTTTGAAAGGGAGCAGGTTGAAGATAAGATCTTAATCCTCTCCAAAACTTTAATTATTTCCACATGAGGTGGCACTGAAGTCTCACATTCTCATCCTTAAATGTACAATTATTTATACATTTTTAACATGAATAATAGCATTTTTGGTCTATTTCCCAATAAGCTCTATTTTTAAAACAGTTTTTAAGCTGGTTTATATTTGTAATTTTCTTAACTCATCATTCAATCCATTCCATAAATCATCTCAGAACAGATTTAAAAAACTCATCTTGGTTGTTCTAAGACATTATTTTTTTTTAACATTTCTTAAATTTCTCTTAAATTATAACCTCCCTTTCTGTCACATTTGTATATTGTACATAAAACATGAATTGTACAATTTTAAAGGGGCCAGAATTTCATATGAGAATCATTTAAAACACATATAAGAACAAAAACTCATACTTTATGGAGGCTTGAGAAAAAATTAATTTTTTACAGTAAAGATATTCTGTCAAGAGTTACATGTATTTTTAAAAAATCACGTCCAGATTTATTATTTATTTTTCTCCTTGAAAATAAATATTAAGAATGACATAATAATAACTGATAAGTGGAAAAGTCATCATCACAAAAACAAGAACTTCTCTGCAACATCTCCTGAAATCTTACATCTCAGTAACTTATTCTTGCACAGCTTCACTTTTCTAAGGCAGGTATGACTCAAAACAGGTTTTTTCTCTTCTGTCTTTGAAGGTAATATTTCTTTAGATTAAAAAGAAAAAAAAACTATATAAAATATGTGTCAAACTCGAGGCTGGGGGGCCAAATCTGGGCCGCCATATGATCTATGTGGCCCTCAGGGACACAGTTGTGAAATAAAATATTATTTTCACAATCAAATCAAAGCAGTTTTTTCTGCATTGTGCAAAACATAAACAAAGTGAAAATATGTTTAATATTTAAAGCTGAGAAAGCTTTTTATTAAGATTTTAAAAATACACCCAGTCACAGCTGGGTCTTTGAGGACATTGTCCCAAAATGAAACACCTGGGGTAAAACATCTTAAGTTTTGCAGCTCAAAACGTTTCATTGTAGTCAGGTATAAACCAGCAGCCGCCCAGAAAGACCCAGAAAGACCCAGAAAACCACAGAGAGACCGTTGTTAACACCTTTTCCTTTCAGCTGCTGCATCAAACGCTCCTTCAGGGTGGAGCCTCATTTGGTTTCAAAATCACATTTCTTAATTTCCGAAGACATTTCTGTCACATCTGGGCTTTGTAATGTCATTTTAAGTAGAACATTTGATCTGATATCTAACCTGCATAATGAGGATGGAGGTTTTGCATCAATAAAGGCCGACATGATGCTGGTCCATACATCATGGGTGTTGCAGCTGGTTTGATATCAAATGACTCAGATTTCTTTCCCTGTGTCATTGTTGCAACAGCCAGTAATTTACTGTAAGCAATAAAAACAACGATAGTTCCTTTTCTTGTTCTTCTTCCAGAAAATTGCTTCATTTCCTTAGTTTCCTTATTTCTCTTCCTGTTTAGGACTGGCTGAGCAGATATGGCTACCTTCCTCCCCCAGATCCACGCACCAGCAAACTGCAGACCAAAGAAGGGATTGAGCAAGCAATCCGTGTCATGCAGAGATTTGGAGGGATCCAGGAAACCGGAGTAATTGGTAGAATACACACACATGCCAAAAACATGATTTGTGAATGATGTTTTTCAAGTATTACCTTGCAAAAGTATTCATTTTTTATGTTTTGACATGTTACAGTCAAATCTCCAGGGCCGGTCCAAGCCTTTTTGGGGCCCCAAGCAGATTTTCATTTAACCCCCCATCCCAACATGTCGACACCAAATGCTTTACCATTCCTAAACTAGTCAATATGTGTAGCATACCTACCATCATTAGCATCATTCGTAATCAGTTTACATCATACCAGAGTTACTGTGGCTGCTGATTTTAACCTTACAGGAGTAGCAAAGTAAAACAAGAATATCTGGATTTTGAAATGCAGAGTAGTATTTAAGTGTGCCGTGTTATTTTTAAAGATTTGAAAGTAACAACAGCTGAATTACACTAAATTTACAATAAACAAGTTAACAAGTTTGATATCTTTCTCTAACTGGAAAATATTAGCCTATTATTTGTATAACAACTACAAAAAATAATACAGAAATAGTTTTTCCACGTATAGTACAGTTTAGGTTGTATTATTCAATGTTATTTTAACTATAACTATATATTTGATCACTAGCTTGGTGCTCTTGGGGGCCTCCTGCTGGTGTGGAGGCTCTAAGCAGCTGCTTAACTTGCACTTGCCTTGGAAGGCTGTTTGAAAAAGCCAAGACTGAACCTTTTCAACTGCTGTTTTTATGAAACAGAAGAAAAAACTAAAACTCCACATAATCCTGAATACATCATCTCTGCCTTGTAACACAGTGGTGGCTGCATTATGCTGTGGGAATGCTTTTGTTTCAAAAGGGACAAGGAAGATGGTCAGAGTTAATAATACAGAGCAAATGAATGGCTAAAGTGTTAGAATGACCTAGTCAAAGCCCAGACCTGAATCCAATTGAAGATCTGACAACAGATGCTTTTGATAGAATCCGTCTGAACTGTAAAGATGAATTAATGTAATTTTCTGCGAGTGCAAGCTACATTTTTCAGACTTTTATTTTTAAAATAAGCATTTTAAATTGAAATTACACAACACAAAATCCCATTAAAAGTCCTTGAAGTTTGTGGCTCTTACATCATATCGAGTGGGAAGCCCAACATTGTCCAAGTTCTCCTTTTGCCCAGTCAGTTTTAACACATGATGTTGAACTGTTGCTCCAGACAGCGAAACGCTGAAGCTCATGTCCACGCCGCGATGCTCGCTCCCAGACATCGTCGGAGGCGAGGAGATGAGGAGGAGGAGGAGGAGGAGGAAGAGATACGCTCTGTCAGGCCTTAAATGGCACAAGACAGATCTCACATGGAGGTGTGTTTCCTGTCATGCTGGTCTGTAGGTTTAACACGCAACTGCATGAATCATGATCATTTCTTTAACCGCAGAGTTTCACAGCTTAATATCAGGGGAACCACATACTTATTTTTAACTCTTTACGTTTTGATGTTTCATCAAACTAATTTTAATATTGAAAGTAAATGTAAAAAGCTGTTTTCATTTGAAAACCCTGAAAGTGTTCTTGTTAAATTATGAAGTAGTTTTGATTAACTATGAATATTTTCCAATGGTGAAAAAATGTCTCCATTCTCACTTATTACTGTTTGATTTATAGAAGCAAGAAACAACTTGAAATGCACTGCAAAAACAGAAAATCTTACCAAATATATTTAGTCTACTGCAAATACCTTCGCAAACTTGAAATGAGAGAAAACTGACTTATAAGTAGCTTTTCAGCAAAATATAAATTTTTGTCTTTTTTTTCTTATTTCCAGCGTCCACAGCTACCCGTCAAGATCCTCTGTTGACCCTGAACAGGTGAAAAGTCTCCTGGCTCACGCCTTGAAAGCCTGGAGTGACGCCGCTCCGCTGAACTTCAGACAGCTGCCGGGTGGCGGCGCGGCCGGAGGAGACATCAGAGTTTCTTTCGCCTCCCTGCTCCATAACGACGGGTATCCGTTCGACGGGCAGGGCGGCACCCTGGCCCACGCCTTCTTTCCTGGCTTAGACGAAGTCTCCGGTGACACGCACTTTGATGACCATGAGACCTGGAGCTACGGAGGTACAAATTTACAATAACAGTGACAGAAATATGAAACAGCACTGCAAAAACACAAAATCTTACCAAGTATTTTTGGTATAGTTTCTGCTGCAAATATTTAAGTGCAATTTAAATAAGACAAAGTAACTTACGAGTGACTTCTCAGCTTGTTTTAAGTAAATAATTCCTTAATATTGATGAAAAAGTTCTAGTTCCACTGACGCCGTTACCTAGCAACACCATCCAAGGCCAGCCCGTTACCTAGCAACCCAGTTCTAGTTCCATTGGCAGATTATCTCATTTACGGTATAATATGGGAAAAATGTCTTGCTATAAGTGAAATAGTCTGTAATTTATAAGATTAATGAAACTAGTAAACTTTTTAATCGATATTAAGGGATTATTTACTTGAAACATGCTTTTATATCTGACTAAAAAGTTATTTGTAAGTTAGTTTTGTCTTATATCAACTGTACTGTGATAACTGCACTGGAAAACAGACCAAATCCTTGGTAAGATTTTGTGTTTTTGCTGGTGTTCCCACTTCCACAGGTGGCGGCAGCACCACAGACCTGTTCACCGTGGCGGTGCACGAGTTCGGCCACGCTCTCGGCCTCTCTCATTCCTCCTCGGATCCGTCCATCATGAGGCCGTATTACCAGGGTCCGGTGGGAGACGTTTCCCAGTACAAGCTGGATCTGGACGACAGGCTGGCCATCCAGCAGCTGTACGGTCAGTGGCACCCAAAGTCTCTGCTCCTCAAACTCTAACATTGCATTTACCGTCTTTTTCAGACTATAAGCCGCTACTTTTTTTCACGCTTTGCACCATGCGGCTTATAGCCCTGTGGGGCTTTTCTGCGGATTTTTCTTCAGCCACCAGAGGGCTCTTTAGCAGGAAGTGAATCACTGGAAGTCAAAATTGGAAATCAAATAAGATAGCACTGATTTTCATTTAAACAAGCACATGCTAACAGCAGACACTATGGAGAAATGTTTTCAAACTTATACCCTCTCATCATGGAAACCACACAAAGAAGTTTATATGATGCAGCTTTTAAAGTGAAGGCCATCGATCTGGTAGTTCAGATCGAGAGCCGCTGCACATAAGGGCTGCGTCCTTAATAGCAGATTTATTAAAGACGCAGCCCTCTGCTGCACCTCGTGGGTTTCCTCTACCCACGGTAACTGAAAAAAGACTTTGACTCTGGTCAAAGTTTATACACTCAATTAATCTTTGGGCGCATAGTGAATTACAATGTTGATGTTAGCAAAATAAATTAAGTGCCTTTATCTCTTTTGTATGTAATTATAAAAAGCACTTGACTATATAGGGCCTTTTTGGGTGAAAAGGTTTTAAAAATGAACAAAACACAAAATCTTACCAAGTATTTTTGCCTTGTTTCTACTGCAAATATCTTATTACACTTGAAATAAGACAAAACTAACTTACAAGTAACTTTTCAGCAAGACATAGCAGCTTGTTTTAAGTCAATAATTCACGAATATTGATGAAAATGTACTAGCACTGGCAGATTATTTCACTTTTATATTAATTTAATTTATTAAAATGAAATAATCTGCTACTGGAACTGGTACTTTTTTAAAAATAACATTAAATAATTATTTAAAACAAACTCCCATATCTTCATTAAATGTTACTTTCAAGTTAGCTTTGTTTTATTTCAAGTATACTACAATATTTACACTATAAACTGCATCAGGATTGTGTTTTTGCAGTGTGTAGGGTGGAAAACAATTTGGATCACAGTACGTTTTCATAAAATGTTTTAAACTCTCTTTAGCAAAACATGATGTTTTGTTCTTTTAATGTCTTTCCTGTAATGTCCTGTAAATTGCTTTAATGTTGCTATCTAAATCATCTGCCTGCTTTGCCTCTGAAAAATCTACAGTTAATCTTTTGTTTGGCCAACAAAGCAGCTCAGACTATTTACACAGTGCTCAGTTGAAACTTAAGTGCTTAGAAACACTTCAGTTCAAGTGAAAGTGAAACATTAATTTGCAAATGTTTTAGAAGGTCTTTAAAAGGTTAAATCATGTTTCATTCTGAAGTAAAGCTGTATTTGTTTTAGATCAGCTGGTAATTTGTAAAGATCTGGGGAATATCTCCATCTTCAGCCCCTTTCATAAAATATTAAAGTTTTGTTAAAGTTAAAATGTTTTACTGATTGTCATAAAAGCAAACAAAAAAAGTTCAGCTCGCTGTTATTAGAAATGAAGTTTGTGTTTGATTATAACTTTATTTTCTCTTAATACAAGCGTTTTAGATTGGGGATAACATTTTTATTTTAAATACTTACCTTGAGATCTCAAGGAATCAGTTTTTGATCTGATACTTCTGTTCAGTTGTGTGTGTTTTGACAGATATCCACGCTTCCTGAGAACAACGTCGGTTTTTCCACCACTTTTCTAATGCTGTCATCAGCTTTCAGTTCCTACTTAAAGTCCTGACTCTGTGTTTCAGGCGGGAGAGACGACACACAACCAGGTGGAGGGAATCCCGACCCACCGCTCTTTCCGAGTCCTCTTCCCCCGAGGCCAACGAGGCTGTGAGTTTAAAAAGTGAAATACCACAACTTCTAATTCTGTTCTGCTCAAATACAGCCATCATAGAGGTTTCAAATGCCTAAGCAGGGGCTTTTATGATTCTTTGGAACATTTCTATTTTGGTGAAAATACAACCTCGATGAACCACATGCTTTTGGAAACGACCAACAAGGTCCTGACGTTATTCTGTCAGGGTCTGTTCACCGTGGCGGTGAATGCGTTCAGCCACACTCGGCCTCTTTTTTCCATTATTCTGATATTTGGCAACTCTTCTCCTCGTACAAGAACTGGTAGAGCTGACTTAAACTGGTTGGTTTCCTGGTTCAGGACCTGTGAAGGGTATTGACTAGAGACGTACGATGCATCACCCTGCACTAGTCCTTTTTTAACATATCCAATATTAAAAACCGATATTTATTTCCATCTTTTTTCCATTTGTTTCTGGGGGAGAATGTGATGCAGTGCAGGACTGAAGCAGAAAAGCTTTTCTTAAAGATGTCAAAAGATAGTAAAATTTATATAATATATACAATATTGAAAGGCGTTGAAAGATGGTAAAATATACAGCTCTGGAAAAACATAAGAGCCCACTGCACTGAAGCCCATTGAAAACCTCATGATTATTCCTCCAAATAGTTAAAACATTGGTATTGTTGTTTCTAAATGATTATGAACTTGTTTTTTTGTTTTTTTTGCATTAATTTCAGGTCTGAAAGCATTCCATCGTTTTCATTATTTTGACCATTTGTCATTTTCTGCTAATACTGTAAATACTAAATTTTTGCTTTGTATTTCTAAGACATGTTGTTAGTAGAATAAAAGAACAATGTTCATTTTACTCAGACATAAACCTATAAAGAGTAAATTCAGAGAAACAGGCCATTTTGCAGGGGTCTCTTAATTTTTTCCAGAGCTGCATGTGATATATGCAATATCTGTAAATATCGGTTATCAGCAAAATGGCAAAAATAATGTTATCGCTATTGACCCAGATTTTCATATTGATGCTTCCCTAGCAGTCTGATTGCTTTTCTCAAGTAACAAGTAAAGGATCACAGTTGATATTGAGCCCAGGATTCAAAGCTGCTAGCATAATGCTACTATGACTATGACTGCTAGTTTCTACAGGGTTGGTTTGTTGAAAGCATTGTGTCGATTCCTACAAACATTTGCTATTGTGGCCAAACTTTGTCTCCTCTGACCCTGAACTGTCCTTCAGAAGACATGAAGTTTGTAAATTTGGGTGTCTGTTGGAGGAGGATTTTAGTTTTTTATTTACTGTTTGGTCCAGTCTGGTTGGCTTTCATGTGTGAGGAATCAAACGGATGAATCTGGAAACATTAACAATCCAAACTGGTTTGGGAATAGATAAAGCATCCTAGCATTAGCCGCCTTCACCTCGTCTCTATTAAAAATGCACAGACTATTCTTAATCTGCAAAGCGTCAGTGTTAGGAAGATTGAAGATTTAAAAAGAACAACCAAGACAGAAATCAGAAGAGTTAGAGAGTCTCTGAGTGTTTTACTTGTCAACAAGGCAAAGTATGTCAAATATGCAAAATCTGAATGTCAGGTCACATCTAACAAATTGTTCAAACCATTATTTTTATATTCATGTCTGAATCTGTGGCCGTCTTTCAGGCTTGTAGAAACAGCTGCAAGTAGAAAGGAAGTGATCTCATCCTGTTAGTGCTCAAGGTGTTACAATGAGCAAAGGCAACTTTCCACTCAATAAAATGTCATACATGTTTGTTTTGGTAAAGCGCCTCCAGATGTATTGGCTCTATATAAGCAAATGAAACTGAATTGAAATGAATGAGAATTACAGTATTTTTCGGACTATAAGCCGCTACTTTTCCCCCACGCTTTGAACCACGCGGCTTATGGCCCGGTGCGGCTTTTCTGGGAATTTTTCTTCAAACAGGGGCACTATGGAGAAATGTTTTCAAACTCATAATCCATCATCATGGAAACCACACCAAGAAGTTTATATGATTCTGCTTTTAAGTTGAGGGCTATCGATCTGGCAGTACAGATCGATATCTGGCGGTACAGATCGATATCTGGCAGTACAGATCGATATCCGCTGCACGTAAGCTCGGCGTGAACAAATCCACGGTTCGATGTTGGAGCGCAGGGCTGCGTCCTTAATAGGAGATTTATTAAAGACGCAGCCCTCTGCTGCATCCTTGTGAAAAACCGAGAGAGGCGGAGATATCAGCGGCTTACAGCCTGGTGCAGCTCATATAGGTTTTCATTTAAAAAAACAAACAAAAAAAACCCAAAAACTTTGTGGTGTCCGGAAAATACGGTAATAATAAGCCTCTACCTGTTCACACACACACACACACACACACACACACACACACACACACACACACACACACACACACACACACACACACACAAAGCTTGTTGATGGCTGCAAAATTTATTCACACAGATTTTAATTAAACATTAGTGAGGGTGTATGTATATTTTTGGCCCCATGGAGATTATGGAAACAACAAAATAATGAAACTCGTCTTGCTATTTGCTATGATTCATAATTGAAATGTTTTAATATGTGTCCACTGAAAATATATATCAAAATAATGATATTTCTGCACGTTATTATGAGTGTAACTGTAAGCCTCCCTGTGGTCACATTTTGTCTTGTTCCGCCCTCTGGTGGTATTTTCCTGTAACTGCATTTAAAATCTCCCTGTTTTAGTCCTGAGCCTTCATTCGGTGAGCGATGCCAGGGAGGCTTTGATGCAGTAGCAAACATCAGAGGAGAAGTTTTCTTCTTTAGAGGTAAGAAGAAACACATGCGCAAAAGTTTAACAATTACAAATAAATATTGTTGTCATGTTTTAACCCTGTTCTTTGTTTAATAGGTGCACATTTCTGGAGAACTACGCGAGACGGCTCTTTGGTGTCCTTAAGGCCGGCTGTGATCACAAACTTTTGGATGGGCCTTCCGCCAGGAACAAAGAAAGTCGATGCCGTTTATGAGAGAAAGAGTGACAGCAAAATCATCTTCTTCATCGGTAATAAAGCTACAGGTTAATCTGTAGCTCAGTTTTACATGTTTGCTCCTTGCAGCAGTTTGCTCAAATATTTATTGAGGAAGCAAAGAGAAACCAAACCAACACTGCAAAAAACACAAAATCTAACCAAGTATTTTTTGTCTAGTTTCAAACAGTTTTAATATTAATAAAATATTCTTCACTGAAAGAAAACAAAATGTTAGTATTTTTGGTCTACTTTCTATTGTAAATATCTTAGTATACTTGAAATAAGACAAAACTACCTTACAAGAGCTTGTTTTAAGTAAATGAAAAGAAACATCTAATTCCCCTTACTATGATATTTTCCCCATATTGTAAGTAAAATAATCTGCCAGTTGAATTAGTACGTTTTTTTTGTCAATATTAAGGACTTTTTCTTACTTACAAGCTCCTGTATGCCATTAAAAAGCCTTAAAGTTCAGGATTATCTTAGAGAACATGCAAAAAATAGAGGTACGAATATTTTTTGTGAGGCATTATATCAAAGCAGATATACGCTCTTAAATGGCACAAGACAGATCTCATATGGAGGTGTGAGATCTGTCTTTGGACCAAAATGGTCCAAATGTTTTGATCCATTTTGATGTGTTCAGGCTCGCAGTACTGGGTCTTCAGCGACACTAAGGTGATGAGCGGTTACCCTCGGCCCCTGTCCGACTGGAGAATGACGACGCCGAGCGGCGCCGCGCCAGACCGGGTGGACGCAGCCTTCGTCTGGGCCCACAACGGGAAGACGTACCTGTTCAGCGGGGGGCAGTTTTGGAGGTTTGATGAAAGCCTAAAAACAGGCCATCAGGGGCCGGATCCCGGCTACCCACGGAGCAATGACCTCTGGACGGGAATGCCAACCCACATGGATGATGTCATCACCTGGGGTGAAGGTAACAACGATCCCAGTTGTTGAATGAGTTACACAAGCTACAGGTAGATAAACCAAACTACGTGTTTTCATACGTAGAATGTAGTCGACACTGGATAACAGACAGCTCTAGTTCATTATAGTAAATAAATAATTTGATGATTTTTAATTCAAATTATCACAAAACCCTGGAGGGTCTTATTGATGTTAAAAGGCGGTCAATATAATGTAATTTTAAGAATTTATTAATGTTTTAAGAGTTTGTTCCCGGGTTTTATCAATACATTCTGGCACAACCGGCCCTTTAAATGCGGCCATGGACTTGATTTGGCCTAAAAATGAAAATGAGTTTGATGCTCCTGGTATAAAGAATCACCACAGAACTATGGAGACGGATCAGTTAAATGCAGCTGTCCTGACTGAACGTTGCTGCTGTTGTCATTCTTCAGGAGACGCCTACTTCTTTAAAGACGACTTCTACTGGCTGCTGAAGGACGGGGGAATAAACCAGGAGTATGTTTCTCCCAAGGCCACAGGGATGGACTGGCTGCGGTGTCCGGGTCCTCCTCCGACGGCTGCGCCGCAGAATCCCGGGAAGCCAAAGGAATGCAGCTGTGCCTTCAGCAGATCGTCTCTGTCACTGAGGAACGACTGTCTGCTGCTGGTTGCTGTTATGCTGATAATTAATGGGTTGATTTCTGTAAATTAATGTGGGCTGTTTTCTCTACACTGGAGCATAAATGGGACGCCTTTCTACCATTATCCAGCTTTATTTCTTGATTTAAAGGGTTTACTTGCAGGATTTGGCAACCGTAGGATAGTAGCACTCTCCCATCCCGGTTGTGTTTCACATATTTGTGTTTGTAGGACAAAAATGAACAAGAATGCTTAAATATCAGTCGCTGTGGGAGAGATTGATATTTAACACCATTATTCAGCAAATAGAGCTCTTCTTTCACTTTTTAATATCTGATCCAGACAAAATATAGAAGGTTGTGAGATTAAAACTGAGGCGCCGTCTTCTGATTTCCAAATCGAGTTCTTCCAATTTATTCTAGATGTGTTTTAAAATATATTCAACCAAATATGCATTGGTTTATCCTGTTTTTAAATTATTACAATTTGAAATACGCTAGTTAGATTTTCTACGTCTTGCACTCGTTTTTATGTTAATAATATTTGGATAAAGGGCTGTTATGTATCTGCTTGAATGAAATCCTCAGAGATTCACATAGATGAACTTGAAATGTTTGTTATAATGGAGTTCTTGGTGTAAAATGAACAATGAGACATATAATTGCAAATAATCACTATCTGATTTTTGGGGGATTTGGTTTTTTTTTGGTACAATAAGAGCAGACAATGAATTCTGTGCGTATTGTTTTTGTCGGGTCTAAGGATGATTTGACTGGGCCACCTTGTCCCTTTCCCCAGGAACTTAATTTCCCAAAAGCTTTCATATTGCTTTGGCGTTGTGAGGGCTGCTGCTGTGTTGCTGCTTTGGAAACTTGGCAATTACAGCAACCTCTGAGACACTGGATGGCCCACTGGCAACACTGGACTCTTTTTTACTTCCACAGAGTTGAAATAAAATAAATAGTGAAACCATAAAGCCATTATGTTTCTAAATAGCAGTTATGGTTTAAGACTTAAGTAAAGTAGGCAAAAAAAAAGTGTTTTGACTAAATTGCATCAATTGTAACTTTCTGTTTGGGTGAAAATGAGAGTCAACAGGGTTTCTGTCACAGTGATTATATTTGTATCTATGGAGAAGACCAATAAGCTTCCTAAAGAGGAAGGCAGGTTTCCTGTTTAGCAACATAAATTGGATAAATTATCAGCAATAAAAAATCTGTGTGTGTTTTAACCAACATGCAGTGTTTGTGAACACACACATTGCAACAGGTGGTGTCAAAATTCGCACAGGTATTTTGAATTAATGAACTCGTGTAAAAGATTTTTTTTTGTCAAAGTTTTGTATTTTCCTTTTATTGTTGTTTTTGATTTTTGCTTTTTTTGTCTGAAATGAAGCAGATCTAAAGTGGCACAAACATTGTATTCCAGTGTGTTTCCTTCCTGTAGTCTAACTAAGAGCTGGTGCAAAAAGACAAATCACTTCTATGTTTAACTTTAAATAACTGCTGTGGAAAAGTTTAAAGTGCTTCCCTATCAGGGTGTGTTTATGGGGTAAATTTCCATCCATTCAACCAACTTCTGCTTGTAAAGGTGGGTTACACCCCGGGGAGGTTGGCAAACAATACACACACAGACACAAGCGTGTGAAGAGAGTGCTGATACCTGCCCCAACGGCATCGCCACAGTAAATGTCCAACATGTTAGCTCGATTTTTGCCCTGCGGTGCTGTTGAGGGTAAAAGAGAACTTCCCTGAGTCATGGAAAAGGTTCCTGCTTTGGAAACTCACACAGTCAATGCACTACTACAAGTTCATCTTTTGCAAACGCACACACTTAGGTTCAAAATCTAAAACTCGCTAAATTTATTTGACTTAAAGAGTAAAGATAGTAGACACAACTAAATGCGGCTCAAGTGTTTTACAGTGTGACTCAGGTTGTTAGATATAGCAAGATAAATGTCCTTATTTAAGCAGATGATGCAAAGCTTCTACATTGCAATGTCACTGTATGACTATGAACCAATCAAAACATTGAACAGACGCTCAAAACAAATCAATGCATGGATGCAGCATCAATTTAACCAAACGAGGAGCAATCAAGAGTCTGTATGACAGCTACAAACTACTGATCAGCCCTTAAATCTGGGTGCAGTGATGACCTGAACCTTCAGAGACACATAAAGATGGTTAGAAAAGTCAGTCTTTTATCACCTGAAGAACATTTCCAGGATTAAAGGACTAATGTCTCAGCAAGATCTTTAGAAATTCATACATTATCTTTATTTGCATTGATTACTGCAACACACAGGTCTAATGAATGAATCCTCCAGCTGCAGCTGCTGCTGGCGTTCTGACTAAAGCCAGGAAGTTTCAGTATTGTTCCCCTGGCTCCCTGTAACTCAGAGAATAGACTTTAAAATACTTTTCTTACTTTATAAATCACTGAATGTTTTACCACCAAAACACATTAAAATCTATGTATCGACCTTCCAGACCCCTCAGGTCTTCTAGCTTTAGTCCAAACAAGGAGAAGCAGCATTCAGCTTCTGAGCTCCTCTAATCTGGAACAAACGTTCATAAAACTGCAAAACTGCTGAAGCACTGATTTTCTTTAAATCAAGGCAAAAAACCAAGTTGTTTAGCTTTGCCTTTGATAAATATTAAACATTATACTATATTTTGACTTATCTTTAGTGTCATTTACTATGTCACTTATATGTACTGTTTTAAGTTTTTATTATATAAAACACTTTGATTGTTGATGAAATGTGTTTTTCAAATAAACTTGCCTAACAGAGGAAGGTGGGATGAACCTCAATTACCCGGACAAGACTTTACATAAGTTGTATTAGAACTTTGTCTAATCGCCTTCAAGGACATATTTTAGTCAATTTGTGTTGTTCACCTGCACCAGGTTGGAGAGGTGAAGGTTATTGTGTTACCTGCACACAGGTAAATTCTGATCATTCCTCAGTGACACTACGATGGGTCATGCCAAAGATCATCAAGAGACAGTTTTAAGGAAACGCCTGTACTGCACCGTGTGGCCTATTTATCTGATAGACACTCAATGCTCAACTGTTGTTAACCCTGTGCCCTGGTATTCTTAAAGGGATACATACACTTTTTATGTGAATTATTATTAGTAATAACTAATCCATCCATTCATGCTTCATCCATCTTGAAGAATCTTGAAGAAAATGAATTTCTATATGTCTCTATACACGTAGAGATGCATAGTTTGTCCAAGAGACAGAAAACTTTATAAATTAATTTAAATACTAAGCTGAACTTAATGCACTGTTTGCTAATTTGGATTAGTTTCTATGTATATCCAATTGAATTTATGAATTTGGGGACAGGATGACAGTACTGTGTTGAAGAGAGGATGGTTAGGGACAGAAATTTTCCAATTCAATTCAAGTAAAAGTTACACGACTTCAACATATTTTACTCAGGTAAAGGTAAAAAAGAAAGAAAAAAAAGAAAAAACCAAAATAGAAAGTTATGAAAAATGTCTGACCTATAATTGTAAACAAAGAATTTTATACCAAAGAAGTTTTATTTTACAAGCAGGAAACCATCAGACTAATTCACAGAATCTCCTGGGAAAAGATAACTAACTCAAAACTATATTGAAGATTAAAAAGCAAGCACTCAGAAGTCATTAATAAATATTTTATAGAAAAGGTTTATATCTTCAATGATGGTACATTGTGCGAATCGTGCCAGAGAACAAACAGGATAAATTCAGGTTCTTCATAAACCAGAGTTACACTTTAAACCTTCATCACAAACTAAAAACTGTTCCTGGCTCGATTTTAGTGCAACTTAAACACGCAGACAATTCTGCAAAGTGCAAGAAGAACTAGAACAAGAATAAAGGAGTAAAAAAATAAATGCATTTCTGTTGCACGATTAGTTCAAGACAAGCAAGTCTTTTCATTCTACACACATATACAAAACCTGCAACATGTGCAAGACTGAGGTTTGGCATTTTATGCATGTTTTATCCAAAAGTTGAATAAAACATGCTTTTGATTTGACCTTTGCTTTTGTTTTAATATCTCGCCATTATGAGGGCAAAGGTCATCAGAGCCAGAGAGTAGCCAGATTTGGTGGAGGCGCTTGCCTTCGGCTGTGTTGAGACCCGCTGTGACGGCTGGATGCCTCGATACACATTGACCATCAGAGGAGAAGAGGAGTTTTCGATGTACACGCTTGTGCTGAAGAGGTCGATCTGAAGGGAGGATGGACAACGATTAGCCTCACGGGAAGAAACCACTCTGTAAGATCCAAATCAGAACCTCCCTCATGGAGACACTCACCAAGTTTTTGCTGACTTTAATCGGTTCTTTGAACACGGTCCAAACTACGGCCTCGTTACAGTCAGGAGTGGTCAGGGAGCCGAGGTAGCGGTAGTAACTGGCTCGGTTCACGCCAGAAAGGAGATCGGCCAGAGAAATATTATCTGGGATTCTGATAATATCACCTGAGGAGAGAAATGAGCATCAAAGTGAGGCATTTAAAAACAAATATGTTTTACCACATCTTATTTGTGGTGAAGCTAGTGACCCCTAGTGGTCAGTGAGGTACTGCACGTATACGACCGTTTATTCAAAGTGCTACGCCTGCAGTTAGTTTATCAAAAGATTATGCTTAAAAATAATAATGATGGATAAGTGGCTTAAAACTGGATCACACAAAAGAAAAACTGAAGATACCGGCAAGTCATACCTGCTGAATGTGTCGTTCAGGAGCGACTCGGTTCTTTTGAACGGCTCACTTGGTGAGAACTGTTACAGCTTTGCTTACTAACTTTCTTGCACATCAACAGCTTTTGTTATATTTATTTAATACAACTGATGGAACTAAGTGGTTAATATTTATATTTAATGATGCAGAAGATTTTTGTTCCTGCCAAAGCAACTCAATTTTATTTTTCTTTAATTATGCGTCCAAATTACAAATAGGCCTAAAATGTTATTAATGGACACAACACGACTTCTTTTTTAATTTCCATGTAGGAAGCTTGTAATTAACGCTTTCAGAATCTGTAAATCAGTCAAAACGCCATGAATATACGTCTATATGGCCAGTCACATTTACAAAACAGCCTCACCCTTCTTATTAATGAACAATCGGTTTGTATATATAAATATGTGTTATTGTGGGGCCATTTCAAGTTAGGTGGTTTGTTAAATAGGTTAAGTGGTCCTCAGCCTGAAGAAGTTGGCAAAACTGCCACAGCTTACCAGCATTTGAGATATTTGACAAGTAGGAGGTCAAAGTCTTCCAGCTGGCTGGCTGATCATCTACACCTGTCAGCTCCTTTAAAAGTGAAGAGAGATGCTGATGAAGCAGCTGCAGAAAATGAAAAAAGCTCTCAAACTTGAGGTCATCTCTGCTCACCTCAATGAAGAAACCGAGAGCAGCGAGTCCTTCAGAATCCTTCACAGCAAGGGTGGTGTTCCTGTTGTAGGACGACTTGCTGTTTACAATGTGAAGCTGAAGGAGGAATGAAAACAAAATCTGTTTTTAAAGATGATTAACACACACGAGGCTAAAAAGTTAGCATGAAGATTAGGAATACCTCCATGGGGAAGCGCTTGCCGTCCACAGTGTGCTCTGATCCGGGTGCAGCAGAGCCGTTTCCCCAGTGAAGGTGGGCCTGCAGGCTGTCGTAGCTCTCAGACAGGCCTCCTCCTGAAATCTTGACCCCAGAATTGAAGTTCACTTGGACTGGAAGAATAAAAGGAAATGAAGATACACGGATTTTAAATATTTCCTCCAATGCCACAAATAAAATGTCCGACAAACCACAGCACACCAGATTTGTTATCGTTTGGACTCAATGGGAAGTTGACGCTGCTCCGTCATGCGCCGATATTAAGGTGAAACTTAAACCTGTCGAGTTTTCATATCTCAAAACAGAACCGCAAAAAGTGCATTTTGCTTCCCACACCGGACTCTGTTTGGACTGTTTTCCCTTCACGTTCTGGCATGGCCGCCATCTTTAATCCTACATTAACGGATCCGCTAAAGGACAACCAGCGGCGCCCTCTGCTGGATGGAGGTCAAACTACAGCAATAAAAGATGTCATAAGAGTCATTTATTAGTTAATCGGTTGGAACTAATTTTAATTATATAAAGGATTAATCATCCCAACAACTAAATGTTTCTATTAAGGTCAAAGTTGACATATGATCTGTTTGTTATTATGTGCTCTATATGTGTAGATATCTGAGGTCAGAAACCTCACCATACTTCATTGGTTTCAACACCAAACTAATTCATTTATGCAGCATTGGATACAATTCTAAATGAAGTTGACATAACGTCAAAGTTGAAGTCATGTCAACTGAAACAACAGTAGTTAAATAAAATTTATTAAACTAAATTTAATTGCATTTGTTTAAACTGACAACTTAATAAACTTGGTAAATTAACTTGGGCACTTAATTAAATTACTAATTTGTGACTAAATGAAGCAACTTATTTAAGTCAGATAAAAGAAAGAGTCAGGCCCAAAAAATTCCGTTTTTGTGTTTTTCTTCAATTAAAAATATTATTGGATTATTCATAATTTATCGTAGAGTAAATTGTGAATAACTTCCACTCACTGAAACCTCCATGTCTTCTGGAAAAATGGATTAAATCATTCAGAACTAGAACATTTTCATCCCTTTTTAGCTAACATAAACAAAACACAGATGTTGAGGTTTAGGTTTAAAATGGTTAAAAAATAGACTCTGAGATTTCTGCAACTTATGAGTTAATGTTTATGTAAATCTGAGCATAATTACTAAACATTTTCTACATATCACAGTAAGCAAAATTAGTGTTTCAATTGAAAGCTATACGTTTGTTTATCTTTTTATATTAAACTAAATGCCCGTTTAAGTGATTGAAGATCTCCAGAAGGTTTTGTATCTTTAATGTTATTATTATTTCTCCATGATGTCTCCCAGTTTAGATCTAATATAGTGATTCAGCGTTTGATTCATGAAACTTATCTGGCCACAAAATAAAGTCTGCGTCCGTCGGATGCTTTATAATCTCAGTCTCAGTCCGGATGCGCGCAGAGATGCTGCGCCTTTGCAGTCTCACAACGTACCAGTCTTCCCGGTGTTCTGAATGGTGGCCAAGGCGGATCTGTTGTCATATCCCTGGAAGGTGAACTCCGTCAGGTTTCCGTCCTCCGTCGCGTTGGCAGACACGATGTTGATGGGCGACTGACGCGTCCCGTTGCAGTACAGCGGAGCGAGGGTCGCCCAGGTGCCGTCACCTGCAGAGGCACGGAGCTGAGCGGCTGCAACCAAATGATGTTGGAGCGCACAGAGGAAACCGGAGGATACTTACTGCAGCTGGAGTCATGGTAGCACCACGCTGGAAGAGAAGCAAACCGGTTAGTAGGTTCCGTTTTTGTAGAAATAGTGGTGAAAATGTATGTGCGCATTATGCGTTATTATTTTCTTTTTTTTTCTTACCGACCGTGGATGAGCCACAATAAGCACTTGGTGCAAGGACGCACAGAGCAACAGCAATTATTGTCAGAAACTTCATCTGAGGAAGAAACAAACATGAGAAATACGAATAGAACCTGGAAAAAAATGTTTTATTTGCATTTAACAAGTAAGGAAAAGTTCAAAGATTTTAAAAGTCAGTCCAGCTGCCCTTACCTTTGGGTACAGGTGTTTCCACGCAGGTGTCGGATGTTCTGCCTCATCCTGACCTTTTATAGCTTCTCATTTCTGCAGGAATTCAGCGGATCATTGAATGACGTCAATACCTGATCGCATGACTTGTATAAGGAACAGATAAATCAGATACAGACCTAAAATACCTTACATTGGTGAGTCGAGGAAATCTAAACAATTTAAAGGGGAAATTCTTGGTTCTTGTAATAAAGGCAGTGTTTTCTGTATATAATCCAGAAATATCTCTTTGGTCATTTATTTATTTAATCAGCAGAATCGAAGCTTAACTGTAAACGGAATGTAAATTATTCTAAACATTTGTTCACTGTTAATTTGATGCATAATTGCAGAGTCTGTAAATGAACCAACTAATAAATATTGGTGGGTCTATGCTGCATTGTTGAATTTTATAATTTGGTTGATTCTTTGTGCTTTTACATGTTAATGACTGAAAGAAACAGCTGGAGATTTGACTTGTTTTAGATGATTAAAATAGGAGACTGGAAATAAACTTTATTGTTACACAGAATGGAAATTCACACTGTAAAAAAAAAAATGTCATTTTTACGGTAAAATACTGGCAGCTGTGGTTGCCAGAATTTAACCGTAAAAATTACAGTCACACATTTTTTACAATTGCTGATTCTACAGTAATAAATAGTGTTTTATTCAACCTTTTACTGTAAAAATGACAGTTTTTACCATTCAAATTGATCAAGTTTTACCATAAAATTTCCATTGAAACAATATTAAAAATACAGTTAGAGCCATGAAATATTAAAGTATTTTGCTGTAAAATTAACAGTCTATAGACTGTAAAAAAAATTGTAATTTTTACGGTAAAATACTGGCAGCTGTGGTTGCCAGAATTTAACCGTAAAAATTACAGTCACACATGTTTTACAATTGCTGATTCTACAGTAATAAATAGTGTTTTCTTCAACCTTTAACGGTAAAAATGACAATTTTTACCATTGAAATTGATCAAGTTTTACCATAAAATTTCCATTGAAACAATATTAAAAGTTCAGTTAGAGCCATGAAATATGAAAACATTTTACTGCAAATTTAACAGTTTTACCATGCTAACATTTCCCTAAATTACTGTATTAATACATGTTTTGTCTTTATTTTTCAAAGGGAAAAAACTGTAAAAATGTAGGATATTTATCCTTTTCTTTAATGGTAAAAGAGCACCAGTATTGCTGATTTTATGGTTAATTACTGACTTTGAAGCCATAATGTTATATAAAACTAAGAAAAAAAAACTTTTTGGCTAAAAATTACCATTGAAACATTAAAGAAATGTTTAGTTAGTGCAAATTGTGAAATTAAAAAGTGCAAATGTACTTGGTAAAATTATCAAATCGATTAGAGCAGCTAAATAATGTGTTACCAGTTTTGTCTAAAAACATGGAAAAGTATAAGTAAATTTTACATAAAATATCCAAAAACCAAACCTTATTGTATTTTTTCCATTTAATGAAAACTTTTTAGGCTGTACAAACTTCTCACAACCCTGTGAACACTGATTACAAAGAACTTGTAACACATCTTCCAAAAAGCAGCAAGCACTTATATTAGTGCAAAGTTTGAACAGATATGACACAACATTATCACTTAAACCCCGGTGCAGTGTGTTTCAAATGAATAATCCATATCATATGGAATTGGCACATACACAGAAATAAGAACTTTCTAACAAATGTGCTGGGCACCACTGTAACCTTTCTGAAATAGATAGCTAAAACTGTTCACGTTTGTCAGGTTTTTTGACTTGTAACTTGTAAATCACCATATATTCATTAAGCCGTGACAGTGGTGCAGCATAAAATCTGTTTTATTGTCATCTGCTATATACATATATAGAAAAAAAAAGTCTAACATAAATTTGCAAGATTTCACATGAAGATGAAAAATGTGAAATCTTACAGTGTAAACCTTAAATACCAATAAAATGCAGTTTTCGACATACCGCAACATAACATTACACATCATATCACATGACTCACAAAGTTTGGTCTAAGTCCACTCATGGTCTGCAAGGTCAGCGATGAGTGTGAGGACGGCAAAGATCTTCCTCCTCTTGCTATGCTCAACTTTTGTTCCTCTCTCCGGATTAATTGAAAAGAAACACCTTGAAGAAAAGAAATTTTATTGCATTTAATGTTATGTTTATAAATGACTTAACAGAAAGATATCATGAGATCCAGCTTTGTGGTGGCTGGATTCAGTGGCAGAGCCAGAGGAATATTTAGTGACAGGCTTTTGTGCCAATCCTGCTTCACAAACAGACTGAAGAACTCTTCTGTCTCCATGGCCATAAAAAATATACAATTTAAACATTTACACAGTTTCTACTGGCATTATTTCTATCATGAATATTTAGATTTAGCAGTTTTTTCCCTTCCATTTCAATTGTCTTTTGTATTTATTATATTTCGGTAACTAGTAACATTCTGATCTATATTGTGAAAACTTTATCTTGCTGGTAAATATAGACTGTGTGTAAGTATAACAATTACCTCTGGAGGAACTCCAGTGTTGACCGCAGTCCCACTGGGTAGTGTATATTAAAACAGTAGTAACTGCCAAACATCAGGCAGATGGCACAGGAGAAGGCAGTGATGTGGTCATTGATAATCTTCTGATCAATACTCAACATGAAGCAGTCCGCAGTGAAGCAAGAGGACCCTTTGAATAAAAAACATGAACAAATATATATCACAAAAAGCCCCTGTGTGAACCATTCAACTACTTTGTCAACTTGGTTCAGACATACCACACACAATAAGGCAGGGTGTTGCTGGCACATCCTCCACCTCAACCTCTTCAGCAAGGCTCGTCTTCTCAACATAGTGGAACATATGCTCTTCCTTCTCACCAAAAAAATCAAGTA